>MU745544.1:149959-162921 GCA_026770625.1 Nicotiana glauca
CATGTTCAGGCTATGTAGTGGTTGTGGATAGTGTGCATTGGTACCGTTAGTGGCTACTGGGTTTGGAAGTCCGAGTGGATCCTTCTTTGCTTGGTATATTAGATTCTGGATATGATATTAGGGTGTAGACTGGTTGTCGCAATGTGGGCTATGTCGGAAAATGCCACCGATTATATGGCGAGGTGCATCGGACTATGTTCTAGCAGAATGGTTGTGTTCCAAAGACCAGCAGACGACTGGCAAGGATTGCTTTTATTAATTGGATCTTTGTGATGGATGTCAGTATAGAGGTTACTACCATTGATTCAGTTTCGGTATTGAAGAACGTTTTCGGATGCGTTCCTTATGGCCGGGCATGTCGTTGGGTGAGATTATGAATTTCGGTATTGATTTGGTGTCGGGCACCGTATCGTACGGCTCCAGCAAGAGTTATAAATCGTGGAAGGAGCAGCTTCATTAGCATTGAGTTCGTTGGCAGGCCGATGTGGCTATGTATTCAGATTGATATAGCTTGGTTGGCCCTGATATGTATTGTTGAGGGATAGGTTTAATCTCTCTTTATTGAGCTTGTTAGTGATCTGGGGAGATCTATGAGATGCTTTTTCGGTGCTGTGAGGCGTTATAATTTTCGGATTGTGCTTGAGTTTTGTTGCTTATAACGCTATATGTAGATATTGTTACGCACTCAGTATTTTATTGTAATGAGCAAATTTGGCTCGATATGCATCTCCCTATGTAAGATATTTGTATGGATCGGGTGGCACGCCGCCACGAGTATATTATCAGGATCGTGTTGCACGCCGTAACAGTGTGATGTTGAGAACAGTTTTCCATATCTTACTTGGTATGTCTTGCTTCCTAGTTTCTGAAGAGAGTCCGTATTGGGTGTTGCTCGACGAATGGCGCATCGGTTGTGTCCTTTCAGGATTCAATGGTGTATATTAGTTACTTCACCATGGGTGTGATGGATTGCTTGGTTTCAGACACAAATCTGTGCATGGCTGTCTACTTTTGAGCACGGTGACTTGAGATGCTTCATGTGTAACAGTGTGTGGATAAGATCGCGTATTGTAGCGAGGCTACGTGGAGATTAGACCCTTCGAGGTAGATGCAGGTATTCTATTTCTATGATGTGGGACGTGGTCCGAGCCTTGTGTTGTGATGGTACTGAGGAGGTTGAGTTACAGATCTTTCGTTTGAGTCATTTGTCATGATTTGAGTATGTTCAGACCGCCCATCATTGGTGCATGGATTATGCAAGTTGTGGCTTAGGCCTGTGATGAGTTGTCATATCACTCGAGTGGTGCGTTGAATTCGGGGTAATCGTTGGAGTCATTAATGGACACGATCGAATTTGATTTCAGCTTGTTGGAAGGATAATATCGAGGTTCGAGTTTAATCTGAATATTGATGTGAGGTTTTGATTTTGAGTATGATTTCAGAAATCGGTTGTGGTATTAGTCAAAAAGGGAGTGGCTTCATGAGTGGTTGATCTGAGAAATGGTTACGGTTTGCTGTGGGTTTCATTATCATTGATAGGATATGAAGTGTTGGAATGGGGCTTTAGCTATTGAGAGGTTTCTATCGGTATATGGTTGTTGTGGACACCTGCTGTGAATAGAAGTTATCGTTTCGGGTGCTGGATTATGTGGTATATCATGTGATTTCATTTGAGGATGCAAGTATGGTTTATTACAGCTGGTTCGGGACTATTCAAAGTATAAGTGCGAGGTTGATCGTATTGATAGTTTCAGAAGTGAAAAAGTAGTTCTGTGAATTATGGACTAGACTGGATTGGGGAAATTTCAGCTATATTGTGTTGTCGGACCTATGCGAGATAGGGTGACGTAGGATCACCTCGGGTATGTACTGGATAGGGTCATTCAGCTATTGGTTGGCTTCTAGGACAACTCTGGGTACGCTCGAGGACGAGCGTTTGTTTAAGTTGGGGAGGATATGATGACCCGGCCTGTTGTCACGCGAGTTACCGCCCCGTTTCCGCCATATTATGTTGTTCAATGTTTCAATATCAGTATTTGAGTTGATCGGATAGAATTGATTTTGTTTTAGTTGGAAATGAGGCACATAGTCTCTTAGAAGGAAGCTTGTTTTGGAAAAGTCAACTGGAAGTTGACTATGTGGTTAGACGGCTCGGATGTGAATTCCGGTGGTTTGGTTAGCTTCGGGGGATGATTTGTGACTTAGGAGTGTGATCGGAATTATTTTTGGAGGCTCGGTGTAGAATTAGGCTGGAAGTGGCGAAGTTTGAATTTTGGCGAATCCCGGTTGATAGGAGAGGTTTTGATCCGAGGGTCGGAATGGAATTCTAAGAGTTTCAGTAGCTTCGTTAGGTGATTTTGGATATGTCTGCAAATTTTCAGGTCATTCGGATGTCGTTTGGTTGGGTTTTTGATCGAATGTGAGTTTCGGAAGTTTAAAGAAAACTTAGGCCTTGATTTGATGATATTTGAGGATTTTGATGTTAATGATAGTGTTTTTATGGTTCGAGCAAGTTTGAATAAGGTAATAGAACATATTTGTGCTTTTGGTTGAGGTCCCGGGGGCCTCGGGGTGATTTCGGATGGCTAACGGGAGGTTTGGAGTTTCATAATTGCAGCAGAAAAATTGCAGACCATATTTGCTCTATGCGATCGCAGAGAGTGTCATGCGATCGCATAGAAGGAATTTTGAGGGGTGATTGGTTGTTATATGCGATCGCAATGTGTGTCATGCGATCGCACAGTGTAAATTTTGGCCGGAAATTTTGGTAGAAATTGTCCTATGCGATCGCGTGAGAGTGTGTGCGATCGCATAGAGTAATTTGGGATGTCATTGCGTTCGTGTAGGATTGGTTTCATTCAAATAAGGTAATTCTGGGAGATTGCTTTTGGTGCTATGCGATCGCAATGGATAGTATGCGATCGCATAGTGTAAAGCACTTGGGCAGAAGGGTTTTTAATAATATTTCATCCGCGAGCCTATGTTATTTTCCTCCATTTGTTGAGTAATTTTAGAGCTTGGGAGAGTGAATTGAAGAGCGATTCAAAGAGAATCGATAGGAGGTAAGATTTTTGAACTTAAACCTCGTATTTATTGTGAAATCTACCTAGAAATTTAAGAGATTAAGCCTAAAATTGAAGAAACTAGGTCTTGAGTTTTTGATATTTCAAATTGGGATTTGATAGGTCATTTGAGCTCGGATTTGGGAGTTCTTGGTATGCACGGACTCGTGGCGAGACGAGAAATCCGGTAATGTAAGTTTCTTAATTTTTCGAGAAGCGGGCCCGGGGCTGGGGTTTTGCTAGTTTCGAGATTTTTGATACTATTCGATTGCTTTCGATTGAGTATTGTTTCCTTAGCATATTGTAATGCATTCGCTCTGATTTTGGTTAGATTCGACGCGCGTGGAGGCCGAATTGAGGGGCAAGGGCATCGCGAGCTAGAGATTTCACCGGTTCGAGGTAAGTAATACTTGTGAATGATATCCTGAGGGTTTGAAACCCCATATTTGCACATCATAGTATTGTATTGTGGTGACTTGCACGCCAGGTATGAGCGTAGGGTAGAGGACCGTTGGGGATCGTGACTTGGTCCGTCCCGGTTGTTGATTTTACTACGTGATTGACTGAAAAATACTTGATGCTATCATGATTTGGGCTGATTGCCATGTTTTGGGCTTAGTGCCAATTATTTGAATCCTTCATGTATTGATATCACTATTTTTGCATTACGTTGCATATTATTTGATCTCAGTCCAAGGTTCTAAATACTGTTTTGCAAACTCAACCATCTTTCTAAGATTTAAAATCTTAAATGATATTTTTCTGACGTTTTGAGTTGAGAACTGCTATTTTACTATTGCCCAAGAAGATTATGTGCATTGCTGGACTGAGCATGGATCGGGCTGCGCACCGCAGTAGTGTTATGTGTGCATTTCTGGACTGAGAGATGGATCGGGCTGCACGCCGCATCAGTATATACACATACATGCATGGATCGGACTGCACGCCACAGTAGTATATTATATGGATCGGACTGCATGCCGCAGTAGTATATTATATGGATCGGACTGTACGCTGCAGTGATATAATATGTGGATCGGACTGCACGGCGCAGTATTATAGTGCTTGGGCTGTAGGAGCCGCTTCGGAGTCTATACACACCCCCAGTGAGCGCGGGTACCCAAATCTGGCTGTGCGCCGCAGCGGTCATGTGCATTGCATTGCATTCATGCATTCGTTCCTATTTGTACTACGTGGCATGACTTTTAGCACTCACATATCATTGGCATACATGCTATTACTTACCTTGTTGACCAGATACCCTGGTGTTATATGTTAAGGAGTGATGTGCCCAAGGGGCTAATTTATGTGCTGACTTGCACTATCTGATATAGTATTCATATGCTTGAATGTTGGAAAAATGATATTTGTAAAAGAGATTTTTAACAGAGCTTGAGATTTTCTAAAGGATTTTCACAGTGTTACGGTTTTACTATTTTTCTCAAAGGGTTGTACTGTCTTTTATAGCATTTTGGAGTGCTCATACGTGTTTTCTTATCGCTCAGACATTATTCGCTCTTATTACCACTGAGTTGGAAGTACTCACTTTACTCCCTGCACCTCGCGTGCAGTTGCAAGTATTGTTCACCCGGTAGCGGGATAATAGCGGATTGAAGGTATTGCTATCGTAGCTAAGCAAGGTGACCGCCGGCATTCGCGGCACCGAGTTTCTTCTTCTTCTTGATTTCCATATTTTACTCTATGTATTATAGACTTTGAAATTGTAATAAAGATCCTCCTAGATGCTCGTGACTTGTAACACCCCGGTCGGGCTGAGTTAGGCTATAATGTTGATAATTAATGTTCTTTAAGTTGCATTTTCCATCTATTTATGTTTAGTAAGTGTTAAAGAAACGAATTGGGTTAGTTGGCTGGCCTTGTCTTCACGAGAGGCGCCATCACGACCGGGTATGGAGATTGGGTCGTGACATTACATTATCAGTCATTTCATATGATCCTATATTTTATGGATAGTAATTTGGATTTCATATTTTACAGCTTTATACTAATGAAGTATACTGGAGTCCATATTGCTTTTGCAAATGATGCGCCATTCAATAAAATGTACCTTGAATTTCTCCTGTATATTCTACTGGAGATTTACCACCTGAAAGGATAATCTTCTGTTTTTTACCGGAAGTGTACAATCCTGATATAATAATTTAGATTTAGTAATTTATTTTCTTTATTTTGTGCTACACATAACTTTTTATTATGATGTAATATCAATTTTGATAACATCACATACAAGTGTAATATAATTGCCTATAATATTTCATAATTTTATTACTACTTTACCTAACCATTGGGTGCAGTCTTTTATGTATTTAGTACCACATATTATATTATACATTGGGAGCTGTGTCAGAGTAATAATTACATTCTCAGTCATTTCATAGGATTCTAGTATATTTTATGGATAGTAATTTGGATATCATATTTTACAGCTTTATACTAATAAAGTATACTGGGGTCCATATTGCTTTTGCAAACGATGCGCAATTCACTAAAGTGTACCTCGAATTTCTCCTGTATATTCTACTGGAGATTTACCACCTGAAAGCATTATTTTTACTGGAAATGTACAATCCTGATGTAATAAATTAGATTTGGTAATTTATTTTCTTTATTATGTTCTACACATAACTTTTGCAAACGACACGCCATTCACCAGGTACCTCGAATATCAAAACAACGCGCCATATATTACCTCAAATTTCAAAATACACAATCGTTATGGTTTAATCGGTTGTTCTCGAGGTTTAATTTTTGAAATCTCAAGCTTAATTTTGAACAATTGATGTTTTATAGGTAGAATACACTCTCTCAAGCGTAAAAAACGTATTCATCCAATCCTAGTGTCATCAGATTTTTTTTAATTTTGTTGTGGATAACAAAAATTATTCTCTTACAATGGTTGAATCTTATATAAAAGATGCTCCAAGCGAGCATGCAGTTGGTATATCATCATCAGCAAGCGGAACAAAAGTTGTTAGTTTAGGACGAACTCGATTACAAAGGGCTAAGGCACGAAATACCTCTAGATCATCTTTGAATATATCTGGTTCAGCTAATATTAGAATAATACGTTCTCAAAACGCTAAGGAATGTGAAATTAGTGGTTTTAAAAGTGTCAAGGAACCAGAAGTTGATGTTTCTTAAAATAATATTAAGCTTACAAAAAAGAGGAGAAGACATTCAAAATCATTTTTTAAGGTAAGTTATATTACACCTTATTTGTTGATACACACTTTGTATAATGTATATCTATATTTTATACTTATATATGTGTTTGTATTGTATTGAAGCTTAGTGCAAGTGATAGACCAGTACTTGGCAGTAACTTCAATTCTGAGATTGTTAGCAATTTAAAAACAAAATTATCAGCAACGCAACTTGAACCTTTTAAGTCGACTTACTTTGGTTATTTGTTGAATTTGCCCAGCATAAAACTGCAAACACAGTTAATATATTATTTATTAACCAAGGAGGTTGAAAAAGAGAAAGCAAACGAAATGTCGTTTGTTGTCAATGGGGTTAAGCTACGTTTTGGCTTGGCAGAGTTTGCTTGTGTAAGTGTATTAAAATGTCCCAGTGATGTACAACTGTATACTGAAGCTACGCAAAATAATAATCGTTCAATTGCAAAGTACTTTATGAATTACCCTTCTATTTCTAAAGAACATCTTGTGGATTGTTTTCTTACTAAACATTTGAGTCTCATGAAGATGATATTAAGATAGCAGTGCTATTTGTTGTAAATTCATTCATCTTTTCTATTAAGAACACCAAACTGGTTGGTATGAAGTACTTGGACTTGGTTGACAAGGGTGATTACAATAGTTATCCATAGGGAATAGATGTATATGAGGAAACAGTAAGAACAATGTCAGGTATTTTGGATAAGCAGTGACATTACTATAGGATTTCAGGATTCCCTTATGCTATTCAGATATCGTTCTACGAATGTTTTGGATATTTGCATAGTTCTGTTGCTAGTCGATGTGAAAATATATCTCCACCAATTCTTCGATGGAGTGTTACACAGCAACTGAAATTTGAAGAGTTAAATGATAAGCTATATGGCTTACATTCTAAGAAGGTAAATTAAATTCTTTTTTTTGGTCATGTATTAAGAGTTAGTTTTGCTATATATAATTTTGTTACTAAAATTTAGTAAAATATATTTTTATGTAGTTGAATTAAGGAATATGCATCTTGAGAATGAGATTGCGGATAATGTTGATCAGAAACAAGTTAGTTCAGATGATGATTTTTTTGATCATCCACCTGAGACTTTAAAAAGACAGTGCAAAATGATGATTAATGTTAGTTCGAAAAGGAAGCATATACCTTCTAATGTTTTGGAGAAGAAGGGGAAAGATGGTAATAGTTTGAAGAAGCAGGGAAAAGCTGCTAATGAAACATCAAAAATGAAAAGTATCGGTGCTAATGATTTGGAGAAACATATGATGGATAATGTCTGTAATAGTGCTACAAATGGAAACTTAAAGAAATATTCTAATTTTACGGCTGCAAATAATGACCTTGTTGATTTTACATCTAGAAAACCAAAAATCAAAAATAAAACTGGAAATGATTTGGAGAAAAAGGTGTGGAGAATATTCATAACCAACATCGAAGTATAGGTAAAGCCTCTGTTGAGCCACCAACTAAATATATGAGTGGTATGTTCAGTTTAAGATTTTGCAAGATGGCCAAGATGAATTGAAGAAAGAAGTATCATTATTGAAGAAGGAATACAAGGAAGAACAAGTGGTTTTAAAAAATTATCTTGCTGAGAAATTTGTTGAGGTGTTCAATGCAATTAATTCAATGAAGAAGGTCACGTTAGAGGTATACTAGTACTTATTCATTGTTTTATTTTCTTTTTTTGGTTGTTTTATATCTAATATCATTTTATTTGAACTTTTTACTGCAGCATGACCAAAATGGAGATGTGAAAAACAATGTACAAGGTGATAGTGATCGGAAGTAGGATGCAGTCAATGAAAACATACAAGGTATAGTCCAATTTGTAATTCTAGATGTCATTTTAGTCTTTTAATCGCACAAGTGAGTCTGTATTATGTTGTTGGATACGTTGTTTTAATTAAATGGGCTCCCGGGGGCCTTGGTGCGAATCAAACTTAGTTTTGTAGTTGAGGAACTGTTGGAGTTTCCAAATACGGTGCAATCGCATCTGCGAGCAAATGGTCGCATGTGTTAGCACGTAGATGAGGCCAACTGATCATAGAAGTGAAAATGTCAAGCAATGCTTTGGTTCGTAGGTGCGCAAGGTTTGGGCTAGGTGGGCACCGGCGGAAGCGTGGTGTTCCATAAAAGCAGATGTTTGGGGGTTGATGTGTGATCTGGCCTTGGTTGCCCAATCCTCAAAGTTTTAAATACAGAATATGGAATCTAGTTAGTCTTTTCTCCTAAGTCGCACAAAGCTTTGGCATTGCAGAAAATTCAAATTATATCAAAAAACATGATGACAATAATGAACATGGAAAATTAGAAGATTTTAATTTAGCAACAATAAAGGAAGGTATTGCTGGTATTGAAACGTAAAGCTGTATATTCAAAAAAAATTATTTATATTTTTTCTGACATATTAATGTATTTTTTATGTTGCATCTAATTTTGTTGATGTTGGATTTTCAGATGAAGATGAATGGTTACAGATGTGTGATGTTGATGCTCATAAATTAACAGGTGAGGATTGTAAACAAACAAGAAATGAAGATATTTTGTTTGATAAGATGACTAAAGAGTTATTCAATGAAGATGTTCCAGCTTCAGAGGTTTATAAAAAATCATCAACTAAGATGATTCTAGATCATGAAATTGAGATGACTGATGCTCAAATTGATTGTCAGATACATAAAATAACTTTTGAGTTTGTTAATAAGCCCATAGGTGTTGCTCTTATAATGTGACGACCAAAAGGGGTCATCACCTGTTTTAATTAATTATATGCTTCCGAGGCCTTGAAAACCTCATTTAGAGTTGCCTCGGTTTGCGTGCATAGTCTGGACGTGTAGCCGGAAAGCTTAAATGTGAAATTCTATGAAAAATGTTAAATTTTGATGTTAAAGTGAATAGATTTGACCTTGGTCAACATTTTGGATAAACGGACCCGGACCCGTGATTTGACGGTCCTGGAGGGTCCGTAGGAAAATATGGGACTTGGGCGTATGCCCGGAATCAAATTTCGAGGTCCCAAGGCCGAGAAATGAATTTTTATGTAAAATTATTTTCTTAAATTATTTAAGGAAATTTGAAATGAAAATTTATTAGGACATGTTGGTATCGGGCACGTATTTTAGTTCTGGCGCCTGGTACAGGTCTTATATATGATTTAAGATGTTTATGTGAAATTTGGTGAAAAACGGACGTCGTTTGACGTGATTCGGACCTAAATTGGAAAATTTGAGGTTTATGAAGTTTGAAAGAATTCTTGGATATTGGGGTTAAAGTCGATGTTTATGATGTTATTTTGGCGATTTGATCACGCGAATATGTCCGTATGATATTTTTGAGGTTGTGTGCATATTTGGTTTGGAGCCCCGAGGGCTCGGGTGAGTTTTGGATAGGCCACGGGGTGCTTTTGAAACTTAAACATATTGCTGGTGTGTTCAGGCCTGCAAGCTTCACATTTGCGAAGCCTGGCTCGCAAATGCGAGTTCGCAATTGCGAAGGCTCGATCGCAAATGCGATGCCAGCCCAGGCCACCTAGTCTCGCAAATGCAAACTCCCCATCGCAAATGCAAAACCTCCCCTGTTCAGCATGGGTCGCAAATGCGATGTCGCAATTGCGACTTTTCCTTCGAAAATCGAAACCTAGGAAAATAGTAGGGGTTGGAAAATGCGAACCCTGCTTCGCAATTCCCATATCTGAGGGTCGGGGTTCGAAATTGCGAACCCCTGTTCGCAATTCCCAGATCAGAGACCTGCATTTTTAAACTTAAACGATTTTAAAATTCATTTTTTATATTTTCTCAAACCTAAACACACTTAGGCGATTTTTCAAGGATTTCTTCTTCTCAAAATCAATTGTAAGTTAGTTTTTGCTCATTTCTTTCAATCATTTACATCTTTTAACATGATTTCAACCTAAAATCAAAGATTTTCATGGGGAAAATTGGGTGTTTTGGGTAAAACCTAGGTTTTTCAAAAGTTGGGGATTTGGACCTCAATTTGAGGTTCGATTTCAAAACAAATTATATATTTGAGTTCGTGGGGGAATGGGTAATCGGGTTTTGGTTCGAACCTTGGGTTTTGACCACGTGGGTCTGGGTGCGATTTTTTACTTTTTGGGCAAAACTTTGGAAAAACTCATTTTCATGCGTTGGGGTTGATTCATTTAGTGTTTATTAATGTAATTAAGTTAATTATGATTAGATAGGAGCGAATTGGAGGTGGAATCACGGGGTAAAGCTATAATTGAGGCTTGAGTTGTATTCAGGCATTGAGGTAAGTGTTTAGTCTAACCCTAGCTTGAGGGACAAGGAGTTGAGTCTTATTTGCTAATTGCTACTTGTTGAGTACGATATATAGGCATGGTGACGAGTATCTATACGTTGGTGTCTAGCATGACTGTGAGTCTTAAAATTGTGAATATCTTGATTTCGTTGTATTTCTCTTGCCTTGGTGGTGATCCCTAATTGTTGTGAAAAGCTTGTGAAAGGAAAGTGTGACCTATGAACAACGAGGAGCACTAGCTCAAGTTATGTTACAATTGAGAACATATATTAAATGGTTGAACCCTTTGGAGCATTGGCTCAAGTAGTAAAATGAGATATGAAATAAAATTGAATGGAAGAGAAAGAGTATTTAGATTGCTCCCCTGCCGGGATATTGTTGCTTATTGATTATTTTCCCTTGCCGGACGTTGAGATTCTTGATGTTATACCCTTCACGGATTTTAATTATTTAATTGTGTTCCCTTGTCGGGATTTCTATTATTATTTTGTTCATTCCCTTGCCCTTTTTTTTTATTATTGTTTGGGCGAGGAAGAGTGTAAAGCACGAAGGGTGATGCCATGCATTCTTTTCTTATTACGGGGAAAGGAGTAAAGCACGAAGGGTGATGCAGTGCCGCAAGATGTACCATTCCATACCGATTCTATTGATTATATGTGAGGAAAGAGAGTAAAAGCACTAAGGGTGATGTCGTGCACATTTTCCTATATCACTGCTTGGTGAGGATGAGAGTAAAAGCACGAAGGGTGATGCCGTGCTTGTTGATCTCTGTTTCATTATTAATGCCTGAGTTGTGTTATTTCCTTCGTTACTGGACGACTTTTAATTGAAATTGTTATTTCCCCACAGCATGATCCCCCTCCCATATTGATTACTTGTCTCTATATTTCTATTCCGATGTATATGTATATATAACTACACAGGTTTATATGGTAGTTCGGTCTATCCTTGTCACTACTTCGCTGGGGTTAGGCTAGGCACTTACCAGCACATAGGGTCGGTTGTGCTGATGCTACACTCTGTGCTTTTTTGCACAGATACAGGTGTGGGAGCAGCTTACAGTGCACATCAGTAGTCAGGGAGCCGACCTTCAGTTCAGTCGACTCCGAGGTAGCCTTATCGGTGTCCGCAGGCCCGACGTCTCGGCTTTCAATTTTCATGTTCTGTTGACATTTGTATTCGAGTCAAACTATGTCCTTTATTTCAAACTCTTATTTGTAGTAATCCTAGATAGTCCGTGTATTGTTGTGACACCAGGTGCTGGGTAGAGACTTGTATTGGTTTCTAGACGTTGCTTCTATGTTTAGTTCAAACTTCCGCTATATTTTATTTTCATTGTTTTTTAATTGCTTATTCATTGATAATTTAATTGCTTAATAATGTATAAAATGAGATAGGTTAATGTTTGCAAAGGTTCTTGGCTTGCCTAGCTTCCACGAGTAGGCACCATCACGACACCCGAGGGTGGAAAATCTGAGTCTTGACAAGTTGGTATCAGAGCTCTAGGTTACATAGGTCTCACAAATCACAGGCAAAATTAGTGTAGTCTGAGGGATCGGTACAGAGACATCTGTATTTATCCCCAGAGGCTACCGAGTTAGGAAAAGTTTCACATTTGTGTAAGGCCCCGTAAAATTTTGTGCTTAAAACCTAGTAGCTCATAGTGTCAAGGTCCGCGGTTCGGACCTTTTGTAGTGATCTAAGCTTTAAAAATCAAAAGAATCAATTTTCCAGAAATTGTCATTTCTGCGGTCCAGAATGCGGTCGCAGATCAGCTATGCGGACCGCATTCCTACCGCAGAGTGTAACAGAAGATTTGTCAAAAATTGAAGTTAAAATGCGATCCAATATGCGGTCGCATAATCAAAATGCGGACCGCATAATCATCGCATAAATTCCTCAGGTATTTTAGGGGGTCAATTCTGCGGCGCATTATGCGACCGCAAAACATGAATGCTGACCGCATTCTTGCCGCAGACTGTGTCAGAACATTTAATTTTTGGGAGCAATTCTGCGGTCCAATATGCGGACCGCATGTTTACTCTGCGATCGCAGATTTGACCGCATAATTGACGTGGGGCTCCAATTTTCTAATTTTATAACCCGACCCTTTTTTTTTATAACGCCCTAACCCCTCCTTTTTACACATTTTCTGAACAAAATAAGAGAAAGGGAGGAGAGATTCTTGAGAGAAAAACCTATCTTCTTCAAAGATTGTTCTTCTAATGGCTTGGTCCGGAAAATTCTAAAGCAAGTGTCTTCATCTCCATTTCTAAAGGTAAAAATCCCTAACCCCTTTTTTCTTGATTTTCAGATTTTAATAGAAAGGGGGATGTTTATGCATTAATTCTTGAAAATGGAAGTCAAAACACTCATGCATGTTCTTTATACCTAAAATTTAGTGAAATGGAA
>MU745544.1:164312-175010 GCA_026770625.1 Nicotiana glauca
TAGACAGTAAATATGGGTTATGGACTTATGTAATTATATGTCGGGCATTGTAAGTTGTAAACTTGTTAAAGAAATTAAGCATGTTGTGTATGTTTCGAAAAAGAGTGATTTCAATTATGAAATGGTTAATCTTTTGGTTAATAAGTAATGAAAAATACAGGGGTAACACGTGGGTTAGGAAAGGCACCCAGGTCCGCTTGATTGGGGCTACCCGGTCGGGCTCCAGTCATGTCCCTCGATTTAGGGTGTGACAATTTGTTCTTTCTTGTCGTGCGGTTTGGTTTCTCAATGCTAATTGAATTTCTACTCTATTCGTTCGCAGATGGAGAGAACACGCACTTCATCATATTCTGATCAGTAGTCCGAGCCCCAGGTAGCTCCCACTAAGGGCAGAGGCTGAGGTCGTACTAGTGGACGAGGTAGGGGCAAAGCTCAGCCCTGAGCAGCAGCAACAGTGGCGGAGCCTCAGGTTGACTTTGACGAGGAGATTTCGGCCCCAGCCCCAGCAGTTCTAGTACGCCCAGCTCAGGTCCCAGAGGGGTTTATTGCTACCCCAGTTCTTCAGGACACTCTTGTCTGATTGGAGGGTCTCATGGAGAGTGTTACCTGAGCAGGTTTGCTTCCTGTAACAATAGCCGTCTCTCAGGCTAGAGGAGGGGCCCAGACTCCTGCTACTCATACTCTGGAGTAGGTAGCTCCCCAAGTTCAGACTCCAGCAGTTCACCCAGTTGGAGCATCTCAGTCGAGTGTGGTAGCCCAGGCCGGTGATGGGGCAGCTATGTCTGCAGATGCTTTATGGAGTTTGGATCGGTTCACCAAGCTCTTCACTGCTACCTTCAGCGGTGCATCTACCGAGGATCCTCAGGATTATTTGGACAGCTTCCACGAGGTTCTTCAGAATATGGGTATTGATGAGACCACTGGGGTTGATTTTGCTACGTTCCGATTTTCTGGATCTGCCAAGACTTGGTGGAGGGATTTTTATTTAGCAAGACCAGCAGGATCTCTAGGCTAGACCTAGGAGCAGTTCACGCATATATTCCTGGAGAAGTTTCTCCCTATTACACAGTGAGAGGCCTATCGGAGGCAGTTCGAGCATCTCCATCAGGGATCCATGACAGTCACCCAATACGAGACCAAATTTATTAAGTTGGCCCGCCATGCTATTGTTATACTCCCCACCAAGAGGGAGGTGAGACGGTTTATTGATGGACTCATTCAGACTATACGTCTCCAGATGGCTGGAGAGGCTGGGAGCGAGATTTCCTTTCAGAAGGCAGCCAATGTGACCCGGAGGATTGAGACGGTATTGTCATAGAGGGTGGTCATATAGCAGACAAGAGACCCCGTCAGTCAGGCCGATTCAGTGGCGCATCGTCTGGAGGCATAGATTCGTATGATAGGGATCAACCTTTTAGGCCTTTCCAGTCAGCCTTCCAGGTTTCTCATGGTGCCCTGAGTGGCCGTGGTTCTCACGCGCACTATTCTGATCAGCAGCCATTCAGTGCACCGCCATCTCCTATCATTGCACTGCCACTTTAGAGTTTTTATGGTAGTCATTCAGGTCGACAAGGCCAGCAGATTCAAAAGCCGAGGACTTGTTACACTTGCGGTGACACGGGTCATATTGGCAGATTTTGCCCTCGAGCACCGAGCAGTTCTAAGCACCAGGGTTCTCGTTCCATGGTTCAGGCACCAGGTGTTCCATAGTCCGCCCAGCCAGCTAGAGGTGGGGGTAGAGGTTCCAGAGGAGGAGGTAGATGTCATAGAGGTGGAGCTCATACCGTCAGAGATGGAGGCCAGCCAGCAGCAGCCCGTACCAGACAGGTAGATCAGAGTGATGTGGCCCAGCCCCGATGTTATGCTCTTCAGGCTAGGCTCGAAGAAGAGGCACCAGATGCAGTCATTATAGATACGGTTCTGGTTTGTGATAGAGATGCTTCAGTGTTGTTTGATCTGAGGTCTATGTATTTGTATGTGGCATCCTATTTTGCCTCGTACTTGATCATGCCTAGTGATGCATTTGGTATAACTATTTATGTGTCTACGTCGGTGGGTGATTCTATCGTGGCCGATCAAGTCCATCGTTCTTGTGTTTGGTGATCAAAGTCTGGAGACTCGTGTAGATTTGTTGCTTTTAGATATGGTCAACTTTGATATTATATTGGGGATGGACTGGTTGTCACCCTGTCACGCTATCTTGGACTGCCATGCCAAGACCGTGACCTTAGCTTTACCGTGTATGCCTTGTTTAGAGTGGAGAGGGACTTCTAGTCATTCTACCCGCAGTGTTATATCTTATGTGAAGGCTCGGCGTATGGTCGAGAAGGGGTGTTTGGCCTATTTAGCCTATGTTCGTGACTCCAATGTTGAGGTTCCCTCTATTGATTCTGTGCCCGTTGTTTGTGAGTTCCCTGATGTTTTTCCTTCAGACCTGTCGGGTATGACACCCGACATGAATGTTGACTTCTGCATTGATCTGGTTCCGGGCACTCAGCCAATTTATATCCTTCCATATCGTATGGCCCCGCCGGAGTTGAAGGAGTTAAAGGAACAGTTGTAGGATTTGCTTGAGAAGGGTTTCATTAGACCTAGTGTCTCACCTTGGGGTGCGCCAGTGTTATTTGTCAACAAGAAGGATGGGTCAATGAGAATGTGTATTGATTACTGGCAATTAAATAAGGTAACGATCAAGAATAAGTATCCGCTGCCGAGGATTGATAATTTGTTCGACCAGCTTCAGGGTGCTAGGGTATTTTCCAAGATTGACTTGCGATCTGGCTACCATAAGTTGAGTATTAGGGCATCCGATGTCCCTAAGACAGCTTTTTGCACTTGGTGCGTGCATTATGAGTTCTTGGTTATGTCATTCGGGTTGACAAATGCCCCAGCAACTTTTATGGACTTGATGAACCGAGTGTTTAGGCCTTATTTTGATTCATTCGTGATAGTTTTCATTAATGATATATTGATATATTCCCGCAGCCAGGAGGAGCACAAGTAGCACCTTAGAGTGGTTCTTCAGACTCTGAGGGCTAGCCAATTATATGTTAAGTTCTCGAAGTGTGAATTCTGGATGGGTTCAGTTGCATTTCTGGTTCATGTTGTATTAGAAGAGGGTATCCAAGTGGACCCAAAGAAGATTGAGGCAGTCAAGAACTAGCCTAGAACATCATCAGCTACAGAGATTCGGAGTTTCTTGGGGTTGGCAGGCTACTATCGACGGTTCGTAGAGTTTTCAACTATTGCAGCCCCGATGACCAGATTGACCTAGAAGGGTGCCCAGTTTAGATGGTCGGATAAGTGTGAGGCGAGCTTTTAGAAGCTCAAGATAACTTTGACTATGGCACCGGTGTTGGTTTTACCCACAGGTTTAGGGCCTTATACAGTCTGTTGTGATGCTTCCCATGTTGGGCTTGGAGCAATGTTGATGCAGGATGGCTAGGTCATTGCCTATGCTTCAAGGCAGTTGAAGATTTATGAGAAGAATTACCTATTTCATGACTTGGAGTTGGTAGCCATATTTCACGAATTGAAGATTTGGACGCATTGTCTATATGGCATGGCATGTGAGGTGTTCACAGATCACAAGAGTCTTCAATACTTATTTAAGAAAAATGAGTTGAATTCGAGGTAGAGAAGGTGGTTAGAGTTGTTCAAGGATTATGATATCACCATTCTATATCATTCGGGGAAGGCCAATGTGGTGGTCGATGCATTGAGTAGGAACTCAGCCAGTATGGGCAGTCTTGCTTATATTTCGATCGGTGAGAGGCCGCTTGCTTCGGATGTTTAGGCTTTAGCCAATCTGTCCGTGAGGCTAGATGTTTCTAAGCCCAATCGTGTATTAGCTTGCACGGTTGCTCGTTCTTCATTATTGAGCATATTCGTGATCGGAAGTATGATGATCCTTATTTTTGTGTCCTTAGAGACACGGTGCAGCGCAGAGGTGCAAGGTATGTTACCTTAGATGATGATGGAGTTTTGAGATTGCAGGGTCGGGTATGTGTTCCTAATGTAGATGGGCTCCGAGAGTTGATTTTGGAGGAGGCCCACAGCTCCCGGTACTCTATTCATCCAGGCGCCACGAATATGTATAAGGATTTGCGACAGCATTATTGGTGGTGTAGAATGAAGAAGGATATCGTAGCATATATGGCTCATTATTTGAATTGTCATCAGGTTAAGTACGAGCATCAGAGTCCTGGTAGTATATTTCAGAGGATTGTTCTTCCCGAGTGGAAGTGGGAGCGGATTACTATGGACTTTGTTACTGGGCTTCCACTGATTCTGAAGAAGTTTGACGCAGTTTGGGTCATTGTTGATAGGCTGACCAAGTCAGCACATTTCATTCCTATGGCAGTCTCCTATTCTTCTGATAGGTTGGCTGAGATCTATATTCATGAGATTATTCGCCTTCATGGTGTGGCCGTATCCATCATTTCGGACCGGGGTACACAATTTATCTCGCGCTTCTGGAGAGCAGCTCAGCGAGAGTTGGGCACACGGGTTGAGTTGAGCATACCATTTCATCCCCAGACGGACAGTCAGTCAGAGCGGACTATTCAGATTTTGGAGGATATGCTCCGAGCTTGTGTTATTGACTTTAGAGGTTTTTAGGATATGTTCTTGCCTTTAGCGGAGTTTTCCTACAACAACAGCTACAGTCGAGCATACAGATGACTCCTTATGAGGCTTTATATGGTAGGCGGTGTCGGTCTTCGGTTGGATGGTTTGAGCCGGGAGAGGCTCGGTTGTTGGGTACGGATCTGGTTCAGGAGGCCTTGGACAAGGTCAGGATCATTCAGGATAGGTTTCGTTTAGCTCAGTCTAGGAAAAATAGCTATGCAGACCGTAAGGTTCGAGATGTGGCTTTCATGGTTGTTGAGCGGGTATTGCTCCGAGTGTCGCCTATGAAAGGCGTGATGAGATTTGGGAAGAAGGGCAAGCTTAGCCCTAAGTTTATTGGTCCATTTGAGATTCTTTGTCGAGTGGGAAGGTGGCTTATAGACTTGCTTTGCCGGCGAGCTTATCAGCCGTGCATCCAGTGTTTCATGTGTCCATGCTTCGGAGGTATCACAACGATCCAGCCCACGTGTTAGATTTCAGCATTGTTTAGTTAGACAAGGACTTGTCTTATGAGGAGGAGCCAGTAGCTATTCTAGACCGGTAGGTTCGTGTGTTGAGATTCAAGAGTTTCCCTTCTGTTCGTGTTCATTGGAGAGGTTAGCCTCCTGAGGCATCGACCTAGGAGTCCGAGTCCGATATACGGACCCGTTATCCTCACCTTTTCCCCGACTCATATACTTCTTTCTTTTGTCTGTTCGAGGACAAACAATTGTTTTAGAGGTGGAGAATGTGATGACCCAAAGTGGTCATCACCTATTTTAATTAATTTTAAATCATTTTGACCGACACATCTTGTCCCACAACATCGACACTACCAAAAAAGAAAAGAAAAAGACAACTTACTTAAACCTAACTAATTAATAATATTATGGCTTGTAATTGTTGCTTTCAATTTAAGGTTTTACCAAACGAGGCATAGAACTGACTTAAGCCTCGTTATCCAGAAAGCATAGTCACAACTAATGTCAAAGCATCTTTAATTTCTTATTGTCTTTCCTTTATTCTTGTTTTCATTTTTCCTTCTTTTTCTTTTTCTTTTTCTCTTTTTCTGTTTTTTAGGAACATCATGTGGGAGCCTTTCTTGTTTAATTTGATTTTCTCCAAAATATATTGGTGCATGTGTTGCATGCACAAATTTAAAAAGTTTCAAAAGATTTGAATTAGTAATTTATGAAATCGTAACATCTTAAGGATAGTCGTTGCAAGTTTACAAAGAATATATATTTTAAAAAAGTATTCATTATAATTATATAATTCGATTCGTGAGCAATATTGTGAACTGCACTATAATAATCAGAAAGTTATGAAAACCGATTAAAAAAAAAATGTACAGAAAAATATGAGTTTTTTTTTTCCATACATTTGGTATCTCTTAAGTCTTAAGCAGCAATGAGCGTAATTAGAAATCTTATTTATTTGAATGAATTTATGAGGATATTTCAATTTTCTTTTGGAATTTAAAATGACACGTTTTCATTGGAAAAAAATGACATATTTTCAAGTGTCCTTTCAAATGAATCTTCAAAAATGGTGGGTTGAATTAATATGTTAAACCTACAATAATTGCTTAGTTCTATCCTAATTGGCAGAAAGAATTTAAATTTATGAATGTAAAATACGAGCTAAAAATTCCTCTATCCAAATTTATCCACATAGAAATCGAATATTACAAAAATGTTTTGGCCAAATTACTTTCTTTTTTCTCTTGGAGAAGTGTAATAACATTTTCACCTTGGAATATATGTACCTATGCATATTAACGATCCAAATGAGGCAGTGATTGGTGCTTTTGGACCGTCTTGATTCCTTGCTTTTATTTAAAAGTCTCTTCTTTGACGTTGAGTAATAATAAAAAAACCTTCTTTGATACTGTTTTATTTAGAGGTGTTCAAACCGAACCGAAAAATCGCACCAAACCGAAAAATTAAACCAAATCGATTAAAAAACCCGACTAGGTTTGGTTTGACTTGGTTTGGTATTGAGTAAAAAAATTCCGAACCAAACCGACATATAAATATATAAATTTTATTTATATTTTTAAGACTTTATAGTGAATTTTCTTTAGAAAATATAGAAATATTTGGGATCCTCTCATGTATTAACTTTGAAAGCGTAAATTAATGAAAAATTATTGTTAGACAACTACGAAAATAACTATCATGTGTTACTAAAAAAAAAACTCCCATTAGAATATTTTAATAGATCATATGTTTGTCAATATTTTTTTATATTTACTAAACATATATTCATTTATCAAAACTTTATCTATAATTTTAACAAAGTAAGATTGAAATAATATTCATGTAACAAAAAAACCCGAAAACCCGAAAAACCTGACAAAACCGAACCAATCCAAACCGATATAGTTGGTTTGGTTTGGTTTTGATAAAAACCGAACCAACCCGGTCCATATACACCCCTACTTTTATTCTCCCAAAGAAAACATGATTTATGAACTAATATCTTTTTTTTTTCCCACGGCAATGAGAAGTATGCAATTTCAATTATAAAGTTTCTAAAATCAGGTTTCTATTCACTGTAATCAAGTACTAACCTACTCTGCTACTCACACTGAAAACTTGAGAAATGTATATTTTTACTTGTTTTACAAAATAATAGTTAATAAAATACATGTTTTCTGTATATATGTACATTTTTTATTTATTTATGTTTATGTTGCTTTTGTTTTCTGTTTATCTTTTTTTTCTATTTATGATACAATAACAACAATAAATATATATATATATATATATATATNCTAAAAATTTTCACGCGAGGACATGTTAATTTTGTACTTTCACATGTAACATCTTATAACATCACAAACGATCCTCGTTGCAAATTTAACATCATTGCATATAACAAAATAAAGAAGAAAAAAGTCCGTGTACGGACATGTTGATGGCTAAAAGACCATTCTGTGTTTACCACTAGTCAAAACGAAGTTTCAATTGTTCGAACCTGGACATGCTGAATTTTTTTTGGTCAAGTAAAAAGAAGAGTAATTGAAAGAATATTAAATTCATGATGAAAATTGTTCAAGACATCTGGTCTTTATTCATTAAAAAACTTGATACTTTAGAAGGATTTTCACAAACAAAATAAATGCTGCAATCAATTTAATTATAATTGAACTTAAGATCTCTCAACTATAGTTTAACACTTCCATTAGGATACACTATCTACATCACGCCCTTTGGAACACAATTCTTTCCTAAATTTTGCACAAAATACGGAATGCTTTATATACCGGACTGCTCCTATCTCTCAACTATAGTACCCTTCACTTGTATATGCTAGGGGTGTACATAGGTCGGGTTGGTTCGGATTTTACAATTACCAAACCAAACCAATTGTATCGAGTTATTAAATCTAAAGACCAAACCAAACCAATAAAACTCGGGTTTTTCACTCTCAGTTTTTCTCGAGTTTTCGGGTTATTCGGGTTTTTTCCGGTAAAATCTTTGTAGAACAAAACATATAAATTATGCTCAAAATATTTTTTAATCCTAGTAAGATACAACTATATAAAGTATTTTCCAAGAAAATAATACAAAATAGATGTGTCATGGCATGACATTATCCTAAAATATTCAACAATAAAGACAATAAAATTATGTAATATAAAATATTACTAATTAAAAAACCATAATAAAAATAAACATAATCTGAAAGTAATAAGTCATGATAAAACAAGTAGACTAATAAAGGAGTATTAATCACATGATTACACGCTAAAGAAAAAATAAAAATAGGTTATGCATTTTTATCTAAATTATTGTAAAATAAAATATAAATATTCAATACATTCTCGTTCATAGTATTTAATTGAATGTCTTTTGTTAGCATTAATATTGATTTGATAGTGGTTTAGGCTTTTGTTAGCATTATTTAGTTTGCTAATGTTAATTGCTATAAAACTTATTGGAATATTCAAAAGTTCTAAGTCCAACATTAATAATACCTTAAAAGATAAAATTATGAAAAAAATTAAGAAATATTTATAAATTACATCACAATATGCATATTTATATATTAAATATATCAACTTCTATATATGTAATGTCGGGTTGGTTTGGTTTCGGTTTGACTTTCTTCAGTTAAAACCAAACCAAACCAAACCAATTATGGTCGGGTTTTTTTCCCCACACCAAACCAAATCAAACCAAACCATAGTCGGGTTTTTTTCTCGGTTTGACTCGGATTATCGGGTTGATGCGGTTTGTTGGTTTCCTTTGTACACCCCTAGTATATGTCATGTCCAGAGGTGGATCAAGGATTTTTAGTACATGGTATACTACTAAAAAGAAAACGAAGAAAGTATCTAGTGAGAATTGATAACTATACCTCTTGGAGCCCGTTTGAATTAGCTGATTGTAAATAGCTGACAAGCTTGAAGTGCTGAAACTAATTCTTAAAATAAGCGTTTACGTGTTTGAATATAAGTGTTGAAACTGATAATAATAGTTGATGTGTTTGATTAAAAAGTGTTGATAACTACTATTATTTTGTTAAAGTGACTAAAATACCCTTGATTTTTTTTTTTCAAAAGATTATAAATTAAAAAAAATTTATAAAGAAAAGAATTAACAACGAATATGGAATGAAGAGAAAGTCAAAAAATTTATTTTGGGAAAAGTATTTTGTGAATTAGAAAATATTATTAAAGATAAATTAGTAAAAGTGTTGGTCAAACTGAAAGTGTTTATAAGCTGAAAAGCCATAAGTTTGGGATGACTGCTTATGACCTATTGCTGATGTTATCATATACGCACTTTGGGTGTTTACCAAACGCGTAGATAAGTCAAAAAATGCTTATAAGTCAGTTTGACCAGCTTATAAGCTTATCCAAACACCCTCTTAGTAAATAACCTAACCTTTCAACCAAGTGGACCGTTCAACAACTTCTTGAATATGGGTGCCATCAATTAATATTATATCAATTTAAAAAAATATGTATATAAAATATTAATTTTACAAAGAGACTATGAATTCATGTGCCCTGTAAATACACCTATAACTCCGCCCCTAGCCATGTCAATATTTTATTATTCACCAACGTCTTTACATAATTAAGAGAAAGTTTATGTAATTAATAATAAAATGATGTCTTCTTTAATTATCTCATTTAGTCATTTTTCAACAAACAAATAGTATCGTTTCCTCGTTTTGAAAGTTCGTTGGAGTATCATTAACTTTATTTAACTTGCAATAGAAACTAATCAAATCAGTATTTTCCCTCCGCGTTTCAATTCCAGTTTTTTCTTAATTAGGCGTAGGCTTGAAGTCCAGTCCAAGCGACAACGACACAGCAACAACGGGCCCACACATAAATCATCTTTCCCCCTCTATTTTACATTTTTTTAACTCTTCATGTTCATTTCTGGTGTGCACCCAAAACCCAAGTGTTTTTCAACATACATCTCCGGCATAATCATTTCTCACTAGTCACGATTCTCTAGGTACGGTTTTTTTCTCTCTCGTTTTTTTGATAGTACAAAATGTTCGCTTAACTTTGATTTTATAGTTTTGCTGCTTAGTTTTCAGTTTTTAAGCAGTTCGATCTGTACATTTCGCGAATACTCTCGAACTACACTTCGTGGTTTTATGCTTAAATTTTAGTGTGAGTTTTCTAATTATGCTTGTAATTTCTTTGTTTTGCTGCTTATTTTTCAGTTTAAAGCTCTTCGATCTGTGCATTTCGGAATTTTATTTCATTTCTTAACTTCTCCGGCATATTCAGGTGTGCTTCGTTTTAACTTACATCGCTTTATGGAAGTAGAAAGTGTTGGTTAATTTTTCGAACTTAAGAGTGATTTTCGGAAATTTCTTCTGTTTAGCTTTCAGTTTTAAGCTGTTCGATTTGTACATTGCGCTTCATATTGGAGGAAAACGCCACATTCTAGGGTTAATTGCTCGATTAGTGTGAATTTACAGACCGCAGTGGCGAGGTTCGAGAAGCAAATTCGTAGTTTTTCTTGTGGAAATTATGGAGGAACTGGACATTTTGTGAAAATTATGAGTTTGATTAAGTAAGTTTCCTTTTTTTTTTTTTTTTTTTTTTTTTTT
>MU745544.1:175502-186897 GCA_026770625.1 Nicotiana glauca
GTTAGTTGAAAAGCTGTGGTCGAGGCTGACAGTTGATTACTGAATGTTCTCGCGCTTTGTGCCGATCTAAATTGTTTTTGTGTATTATATTCAAATTTTAATTGTTTATGTTTTGTAACTTCAGGTGCTTGCTGGCTTCTGTTGCGCAGCTTATTATAAAATACTGATATATTGAAGACTAAGCAGAATTTAGTATAGCATTTCAGTGTCTAAAGTATGTGAAATAGCTTATGAGTACTTAATTTTTTCAGAAGCAAGAAACTACTGTATCTTATTTTTAAATTAGTTCTAATCTATCAAAACTTTTCACTCTGTTATCTGTAATTTTTACTTTGGATGCTTATTTAGAGCATTTTCAGCTTTTCATGCTCCAGGTAAAGTATAATACTAATTTTTTGTCCTGATCGGTCTCAATGTTTCTTCCCATTTCTTTCCACTGGTACATGATCCTGGCAGCTGCAATCTTTTTTTTTTCTTTTTCTTTTACCGGTCCTGTTAATAAAAGTTAACTACGGTTGGAAAAGGAACCGGAAATGCATTAGGATCGTCAAACGGCAGGTTTATGGATGTTTAGTCATTTAACATCAAAGCTTGTTTTTATCCCTTTATGTTTCAAACTAAGAGTATAAGGTGGAAAATTGGACATTTATGTACTTTTGTTATAATCTTTGAATCTTTTCTCTTGACTTGGTTGATTATGTTTCATAGACTTCGCCTTTTTTCTTGTCATTGATATAAAGGTACCAGTAAAACTTCTCCGTGTTATTTAGGTGGCAGATAATGCTTCTTGGCTGCTGCCCTTTCTATTTCAATATAACTAGGACTATATTGCTCTCTTGCATTCAAGTTGTCATCTTCCTCTCGGAGCACTTTGATATTTGTTCAAAACCATTTTCTCTGTTCAGTCTTTTATCTACTGACAGGACTAGTATTAAAGCAGCAGTAGGCCTTTAGGTGTTCAATTCGAACTACATCTTTCAATGTTCAAGAACATGCCCCCTAAGTTGATCATCAGCCAATCAACTAGGTTTGTCGTGTTCTTGAGCAGTGCACTTGAATCTCCAATCTCATGTTTAGGCATGATTTTCATCTGCAACTACTTTCCAATCTGGGGAAATAATGTGAAAGTGCATGTCTTATTTGGTATTATGAAGAAACGGGTATCGTTTCCTTTTGGCTTTTGCACTGTGTCTAGCAATGGACTCACATGATCAAGATTCAGTTTTGTTCTTCGAGGTTAATTATGGTTCTTTTTCTCATTAGCATAGGCAGATCACAAGATAAGCTATTTTTTGACATATCTGGGCAATGTTGCAGGTGCTATTGTTCTATGACTTATCTGGGCATAACCATTGAGGGGGCTACTGTGTTTGACTCCTGGAGCTCTTCTGGTCTGGCATTAGTTGAATTGAATCCTAAATGATTAAACAGTTGTAATAAAAATGAAGAAATGGTACGGTGGTGTTTTAACAACATCCTTGTTGATGTTTTTGGTTCTGGGGTACTGTGTGATGAGGAAACCTGTCAAGGAAAGTTATGTTACAAGTTCTGTCTACTTCAACATGACAAATCCTCTTGAATGGATAAATGCTATGGCTCCACCTGCAGCTCACCAGCCAGAAAAAATTACTCAAGTGATATCTGCAGAAATTGTTGTCTCTGATCTCTTTATTAAGAGGAACCTGTCAGCTCAGGAGCAACAATCTTTGTCTACGTGGTATCAGTTGAAACGCTTAGTTACTCATGATCAAGTCTTACCTAATGCTATAGAGGCAGTTAAGGAAGCCAGTGTTGCATGGAACAACCTCATGAGTGCAGTAGAGAGGGAAAAACTTGATGCAAATGATAGTTCAGTTAAGACAGGGAAACAGAAACAATGCCCCCATTTTCTCAGCAAAACCAATGCTACAGAAATCGATGCTAGTGGCTTTAAGTTGCGGTTTCCTTGTGGTCTGACTCAGGGTTCTTCCATCACAATAATTGGCATTCCAAATGGTCTTCTTGGGAATTTTCGTATAGATTTGACTGGTGAACCACTTCCAGGTGAACCAGATCCTCCTGTTATTCTGCATTACAATGTTAGGCTCCATGGTGATAAAATAACTGAGGATCCCGTAATTGTACAAAACACCTGGACAATTGCACATGACTGGGGTGAAGAGGAGCGCTGTCCCTTACCATCGGATGAAAAGAGTAAGAAAGGTAAGAGAATTTTTTCCCTCTTCACAAAAGGAAGCCCATAGCTTTGAAGCTCATTTACCAGCATTCTTTCCAATACTTTCAACGATTTGGCAACTTTCTATGCTCTAGAAGTGATGCTGCATCCTCATTTGTGCTCAATTGAGTAACTGCAGTCCTAATGTTGGGCATGCCATTTTTGGAAATAAACTTATTACGCTTGAATTCTGTGTCATCTCTTGAGGTCTAGATCCTGCAAACATTTTGGGATTTCTATGTGTGCTGATATTATACTAAACATTCTGAAAATAGGTTTATCTTCTTGGCAAATTTTGCTATTTTAGATATATATAGATTTCCTAATTTCACTATTTCAAAGTCTGCCTGCCTAGTTGAGTTTCAGTGCCTTTCCTGTTGATATTGTCTCTCTCAATTTTGTCCCCTCCCTTTGACCATATTTTCCATTGCTGCATAAGCCATAAGAGATATGCTGCAAACGTTTTCTCCAATTTGTTAAAAGATTGTTGGTCTCATTCCTGAGAATCGTGATAACAATTTCTTTAATTGCATCATCTCCTTTACACCTCTATTTTCTTCCAAGAGATATAACAGGTTTATATGACTAGCTAAATTCGGGTTCATCATAATGTTCTCCTGTTGATGTCTTGATGACGTTTCCCTTCAGCTTCATTCATGTCCTCACTGGTGGCATCATGTGCTTGTTGCATTATTAACTAACATCAGTTACCTTTTTGCCAGTGGATGAATTGGAACAATGCAATGAGATGGTGGGAAATGTCATGGCTACACGACATGTCATTGCAACAAATAAATCTAGCGTGGCTCAGGACGGGTCTAAATCAAGAAAATATTTTCCTTTCAAGCAAGGATATCTCTCTGTTGCCACTTTGAGAGTAGGATCTGAAGGAATTCAGATGACAGTTGATGGAAAACACATAACATCTTTTGCTTTTCGTGAAGTAATTTTTTCCTCCGTTTCTCCTCTTGTTCCTCAGAGTTTTATTGTATTTCTGTATCATCATAATGGTTATCTGCTTTCCCAGAATTTCCTTTAATTTTTTACGTATGTCTTATCAGACTTTGGAACCATGGCTTGTAAGTGAAGTGAGGATATCTGGAGACATAAAATTAATTTCTGTTGTCGCAAGTGGTTTGCCAACATCTGAGGATTCAGAGCATATAAGTGATTTGGAAGCTCTAAAAGCAGCTCCTCTTCCTCCTCGGAAAAGACTAGATCTCTTTGTTGGTGTATTTTCTACCGCAAATAATTTTAAGCGCAGAATGGCTGTCCGTAGAACTTGGATGCAATATGATGCAGTGCGATCTGGACAAGTTGCGGTGCGGTTTTTTGTTGGCTTGGTGAGTGATTCTTTTCTTTGCACTCCATAGTCTGAAACTACAATTGGATCCAAGTACTGTTCAATACCGATGCTTATTTAATCCTAATTACTGGATCTTGGGGCTTGGTCTTCAAGTGCCATAGTTCCATGTTCTGCTGCCCAGTTAGAGCCAGAAGATGTTCCATCTTAGTTTAAATAGTAGATAGTATTATGTAATGTCTTATAGAAGTCACATATTAGAATTCAGTTTGTGAAACTTCATTTGACTTGATAATTCTGTGTAATGTATCTGCTGTAGCATAAAAACCAAATGGTGAATGAAGAGCTTTGGAATGAGGCTAGGACATATATGGACATCCAGCTGATGCCTTTTGTTGATTACTATAGTCTTATCGCTTGGAAGACCATTGCCATATGTGCTTTTGGGGTAAAATCCTGTCTCTTCCTAATCCATGGAGTATCTCGTGCACGCCTTGCTGACTTCATTTATTGCACAGACGGAGGTCGTTTCGGCAAAGTTTGTCATGAAGACAGATGATGACGCATTTGTTCGAGTGGATGAAATCTTGTCTTCTATGCAGAGGATTAATGTGACTCGCGGATTGCTGTATGGTCTTATCAACTCAGATTCCCATCCTCATAGGAGTCCAGACAGCAAGTGGTTTATCAGTCCAGAGGTGAATATCTTCTTCATATCTCATATTTCATAGACAATTTCACCCCATGCTCTCTTTCAGCATTCATCATTGGGGAAGGGCATCTGTCTTAGCAATTGATCATGGAACGAACATAACACATAATTGATCTTCAGCTCATATACATATTGAATCTTGTTCTTTTGTTGATATAAAGGAATGGCCCGAAGAAACTTACCCTCCTTGGGCACATGGACCGGGTTATGTTGTGTCCAGTGATATAGCAAAAACAATCAGCTCAAAACAGAGAAAAGGCCGCCTAAAGGTAAAATGAAGCATTAGTCCATTATCCCTCTCTACTTATTGAACTGTCACTTAAGTGAATGAAGTTTACATTTGAAAATGTATTATCCAGCCACTCGGGTCCTGTATCTCCGATTTAATTCTAAAGTTACAAGTCCGCTGAAAATGCAGATGTTTAAGCTGGAAGATGTTGCTATGGGCATCTGGATTTCAGAAATGAAGAAGAAAGGGTTGGAAGTGAAGTATGAAAAGGAAGAGAGGATTTTTAATGAAGGTTGCCGAGATGGTTATGTTATTGCACATTACCAAGGCCCTAGAGAGATGCTCTGTCTTTGGCAAAAGATTGAAGAGAAAAAACGGGCTTTATGTTGTGGCGAGTAATACAAAATAGTTTTTCTTCCGAGTTTTGAAGGCTCGGAAGTTTCTACTAAGATTTGACAAAGATCCTGCTGACATTTTCTACTAACTGACCAAGGATATCTACTTGAGGTGGAATACCATTTAGGTCGGGAAGAAGAGGCAAAGGTCATGCTTATTCGAGCAATACCACGTTGTTGTATAAGGAGGTAGAGTAGTTACTAGCATATTGATATAAGTAGGTGATTAGGTCAGCTTGTTAAACATATTATTAGAAGATTGATTAGTGAAGATGATGGTGTGTATTATAAAGAGGAGGCTAAATGGAGGGGCATTATACATTGTATAGAGAGCGGGTACACTACATTCGGTGATTATTTTGTATGTAAATCACACGATCTCTCGTACCCATTTCTTGAGTAAAATGGAGAGCATTGATATATACTACAGTATGGTTTTACATTGAAGTTGTCTTCCTTGTATCTTGCAGCTACTGCAATCCTAAGGGGTCGTTTGGTTGCTGGTTAGGAAGAAAGTTGTTAATATATCACCTTTGGTAGTTTTTTTGTTGCTTCGTATAAAATTCAGCATAAGAAGTACGGTGTTTGGTCATCATTTTACAATGTCACATAAATAAAACAGGTATTACACGTCTAGTAGTTTGTAGTTGCTTTGTATAAAATTGGACCGCGTTGTTTAGTCATCATTTTACAATGTCACAAATAAAACAGGTATAAGTTATGAGTTAAATTATGTATTATTTTATGTGGGGTAGAAGATAAAATAATTAATTTTTGCATTACTAATACCTGTATAACTCGAACCCCGATTACTTTGGGAACGCAAGTTGCCCGTCGCTGCCGATTCCAATATGATTTTGTTCGTCAATAGATAATTTTTTTTATAATTCAATACCAAATCAAATAAAATACTCAATATATTACAGTTGCATGTCAAACCATACTAAATTGAAGACTACATCATTTCTTATCAAATTTGTTTTGAGTTGATTTTTGGATTTTTCTTAAATACCTTTGTAAACAACAAAAAATTGCAAATAATAGGAAGGCTGGAAACTTTTATTATAGCTCGCCATCCCAGAATTGGTCCACGGATTTGTATGGTCCCTTTGGATGAACAAAAACCTCAGCTTTGAATCCTCTGCATTGAGGAATCTCTTTAATTCGAGCGATTTCTTCATTACTTAGTTCCCAATCCAAAATTTGAAGGTTCTCTTTCATCCTATCCTTGTTAAAGCTCTTCACTAACACAATAACTCCTTGCTCATATACCCACCTCAATGCAACCTACAATTAAATATCAAATGTTAGATACTCAGATATTTGATAAAAGATATTTTTTTTAAATAAGTTGATTTTAAAAGCTTAGCCAAACATACCATAAGTGGATATATTAACAAGAAAAAAAGAAAAAGCTGAAGCAAAATACCTGTGCAATGGTCTTTTGTTTTTGAAAGGCAATGTCTTTAAGGACAGGGCTTTGCATAACAGCATGGTTACCCCATAAAGGTATCCCATTTGCTCCAAGTGGAGACCATGCACTTACATGTATCCCTTTCTCCTTGCAAAACTCTAACATCTTATCTTGCCTCCATGTAACATGCATTTCTACCTGCCAATTAATATTAATCATTTCTCTTACACTTAGAGGCTTAAGTCATCGATGGAAATTCGATAACGCTTTTCTTTTTATTGGTATGCCGTTCTGCGGTGGCAAAATAAATTAAAAAATAGTTTTACATTTATATTATCTATTGAACAATACGTTGAATAATAAATTTTTTAAAAACGGGTCAAATATAGTTAAGAATTATATTATCCACTCAGAAAATGGATAACCTTTAACTTTTATATTTGTAAAGATTTAAATTGGGGATCCTCAAGTTTGGGAGACTAGGAATTCTCTCAAAAGTGATCATATTCAAGAAGCCAATATCCATATTATATGCCGATTAACCTATTTTCTATCTGTATTAAATATGGGTTGGGTCGGATAATTTATCCATTTTCACGTTACCCATTTTCGATCTACTCATGTCCGACCCGTCCCTACTTCTAATATTCTTCCATTGATGAGAAAACAACAACAACAACAACAACCCAGTATAATCCCACTTAGTGGGGTCTGGGGAGGGTAGTGTGTACGCAGATCTTAACCCCACCCTAGGGTAGAGAGACTGTTTCCAAATAGACCCCCGACATCCTTCCCTCCAAGAACTTCCCACCTTGCTCCTAGAGAAACTCGAACTCACAACCTCTTGATTGGAGGTGGGGGTTGCTTCCATTGATGAGAATTCCTATAAATACACTTCAAAACAATTGAACATTTTATGTAGCACAAACGAGAGTTAAAAGTTCTATATATTGACGGTATAAAAAACAAATCATATCAATTATAAGATAATTATACTGTAATAAGCATTAATTATGACCTGATTGAACAAGGAACTAACATGCTGTGAAAGGTTAAACCACACCAATAATGAAATTTTTGTTCTACACTTAATGTATACTTACTTTAATATGTTATTCTATTTGGTATCCCATCTTTGATGTTTGTGCTCGTTTGATCCCACTCTATGAACTTTTTAGAACCCTATGCAAGCAGGAATGCACCATAGAACTATCGGGTACAACTGAGCTCTGTACTTTCGACCCAGAGCATAAATTTATGTGTAAAAAATCACTAGAATTACAATAAATAGTAGATATAAATCAATAACTTTAAATGCTGAACGCATAAAACTAAAATCCTAGATCCACTTCGATTAATGCAAGCATACCTGGTTAACGGCTGGAGGAATGGTAGCATGGTGCAAGAGTTGAGAGAGTTTTGTGCAGCTGAAGTTGCATACACCAATTGACTTTGCCAAACCTAACCTGTGACATTCTTCCATGGCTTCCCATGTTCCTCTCATGTCAAATGGAATTACATCCTCATTTGCAAACTTTATCTCTTCATCATTACCTTTTTTCATCGTTGCTGGCCAATGTATTAGGTACAAGTCCAAGTAATCCATCCCCAGCGTCCTACAAACATTTTTACACATGTGCTTAAGTTGTATGTACTCATGATGGTGTAAACATTATTTACACAATCAGGTCACTCAAGTTAATTACAAGTGAATTACTAATTAGCAACTTGGTAAAAATGATAATTAACTGCTATCACAGCTTAAACTATACCCTGTCAGTATAAAAATGTTTGACATTCATTGGGTAGATATTAAAAGGAAAAAATTTACACTAGCTCCAACGACAACTCTAGGCTATTTGTTGTAGGTTCGGCCCACTTGGAGCTCTTGATTTCGTTGTGCGGCTCAACAAGGCAGCTGCACGGTTCTACTTATCTAAAGTTTGAGAGTAGGTCAAGGGCATTGCACTCCCGATGCCTTTAATCATTGGCTTTACCCGATAGAACTCGCACACGAGCTCCAATTATCCTGAGGGAAACTTCGGAAGAAACCAACTACTAGACGGTTTGATTAGTCTTTCGCCCCTATACCCAAGTTAGACGATTTGCGCTAGTATTGCTGTGGGCCTCCACTAGAGTTTCCTCAAGCTTCGCCCCGCTCAGACATAGTTCACCTTCACCATCTTTTGGGTCTCGATATATATATATATATATATATCCGGAATTTGCCTAGCTTTATAAAAAAGAAAAAACTTACGCTAGAGATCGTTTGAAGGCGGGAAGAACAAGGTCGTGGCGTGTTTCGGTGCACCATAATTTGGAGGTAATGAACACTTCATTTCGGCTCATAATTAGTCCACGTTGAACCGCTTCCGCCACTGCTAGGCCAAGTGCCTTCTCAGAGCCATAGGCAGCGGCCGTGTCAAAGTGTCGATAACCGGCTTCAATGGCACCTATAAGTGTGGCGACTAATTCATCCAGTGGTGGTAGTGAAGGTGCTGTTCCCATGCCTATTAGAGGAATTTCATGACCAGAATTCAGCTTAACTCTTGGGACTAATACTTGCTTCATATCCATAGCTATGACTAAAATGACTAATTAAGTACTCGATGACCTTGTATTTATCTCAACCAATGTTCTTTATATGTCAAGAGAACACTTTTAATGTGCAAGCCATAACACCTTATCTTGTTGAAGTGTGATATATTTGATGTGTGGTGGAGGTCGTCCAATATGAACCTTTCCCTCATTTCAACCGTTTGTTCAACATAAATACATGAACTCTATCTAGCATCAAAAGTCATGGTTGTAATTATCTTCCTGCAAAATCATAACTTAACATTGAAAGAAGGATTTGTATTATAAACCATACGTTACTGTACAGATCAGCACGAGTATACTACAAATGGTGATAGTGGACCACTCTAATCTTTTTTCTTTCCTTTTTGTTTCACTATTTATGTCAAAGTATTTATGAATTTTGAATAATCAACTCAAGTCTGAATAAAGGACAAGGTTACGTAATTATGTTATTAGTATGAATTTGAATACTAAGATAGCAAAGTGCAAAGTCCACCCATGTCATAACGCTAAAAACTTATCTATATGGTATTTACGTCAATTTAATAAATACATATTGTGAACACCTATTGCGTAGTTGCCTTAGGTCGGCTAATTTAGGTAGCAAAGTCCATCCTAGAAATATTGTGAAATAAATATATGATTCTGTTACTACCGAAAGTTAAATAATTTGAAATTCCTACAATATATAACAAAAACATTCTGTTAATAAACATTAACAACTGACAGAGAAAAGCTCCTAAATAAATTGATCCATAGATCTAAACAACAACCAAGTCACTTATTGATCATATAAAGACTAATTACTTAAATTACAATACATCAAATAGTACCATATATAACTAACTAAAAGAATCCTCACATATACAATTGGAAAAGGAGAATCGAAAAACAAAAACAATCTAAAATTAAATCACAATCCGCCTGAATAATTACTTGAATAATACTCCTAATTGTTAAGCAGACATACATCCAATACCATATCTAGTATTGGGAAAAACAAGAAAAAGTCCACTGCAAATAACTCCCACCATTAAAGGAAAACTCCTCATAATTTCATCAAGTTCTTTTGCATGTCCAGGGAACAGACAAAGCGTCACTCTATGATCCGAAAATGCAATCGCCACAAATACCAAAACTGACATCATTGCATGTACGAAATCCGTAAATCCCACTACGTACCTATTAGAAAAAGTAAACAATAGGCTAAAATATAAAATAACGGTTTTGAAATGTGAAATCAACTTACTTCAAGAAAAATAATGCTTGTGACAAGAATAAAACCGTCACAGATTGCGATCCACATGGATGAATTCCAACATAAAAACTGTCACAAAATTGTGACAGACAATCTGTCTGTCATATATATTTCGTCATAAATATTACCTCTCATCTTTTGGCACATCCACACCTAGTCCGGATTTGAAAACTTTCAATCCTCTTGGTGTCACAAATCCATAGTAAACTTTTCCATCGGGTCCACGAAAACTATCGGTAAAATGGAAGAAGAAGCAAAGGCCTATGTAGTGACAGGGGAACAATCGCCTTTGCCGTTGACTGAAGGAAGGACCGTTTCAAAAGTTAAAAGTGTGCCTGTTGGTAGAAAATTGACAAGCAATGAAGTTTTTGAGAGTGTTTTTTGAACCCCATTTGCCACTGTTCTTTTTTTTTTTCCACCAATTGCTGGTTGAGGCAATTCGGGGATCGGAACATCGTCTTCTGGTGGCAAATTAATAGGATACATTGATGTATCGGCACGTTTTGATGCACTCTAGATTTTGATCCCAATTCCCTCAGTACTTTTCTCCATTTTTTTTGAGATAATTGAGAAGATTTAGAGATGTTGAAGATTGAAGGAATGAGGAAATTTGAAGTTTCTAGGCAAAGCTCATGAAAATGTTTGTAGTGTCGTATACTGGGTTTGATGTACCTTTTGGTTAATTTATATTTTTGGCAAGGGTGGATCTATGGTAAGGAAGCACTACTATATTATTATATAATATATACTCCATAGTTTACATTTATATAATTATTAATAAAAAGTTTTAAATTTAATAACTTTTAATATTTGGTAGACGTAAAATTGAATGAGTTAATTGGATAAATTTGTTCCACTAAATTAAATAATATATTTATCTTTTCATCTTTTATTTTCTTCCTTTATGTATAGTCTTTTTTCATGGTTCTCACGATTTTACTTTTTAATTTCAACTCAAATTCTCTAAATTAACTATTTTTTTTTGGTCACATTTCATTGATCCACACAGTAGAAAGCAAGTTCTTTTGTGTTTCATCTTTTTAAACTAAGAAATTCCCGAGACAAATGTCGCAAGATTCAAAACACGGCAGATAATGGGTTCACCCTTTACCATTTTCATTTAGGGGAAGATCAATTCAATACCATATGATGTGCGACTAACCCTGTAACCCTCCTCAAATTTATAAACGTTTCGAGAAACGCTAATTATAGAATTAAATTATTATTAGTATTATTATCTTGCCTATAGTGAAAATTTTATTTATATATATATATATATATATATATAT
>MU745547.1:0-28235 GCA_026770625.1 Nicotiana glauca
AATAGATACCACTAGGCACAATCTTAATATACATTCTCATGAACGGGTGCACATTTATGTGACCCAAATCCAAATTTCGGTGAAGTTGAAATGTATTAAAGTCACAGGCGTACTGGTGCGGTGTGACTCAAAATACATTTTCGCGACGTCGTAATTCTTCTTAAAAAAACAAAGCGGAACATTAATAAGACATAAAAGCGATACATATGAAGAAATCAGATAAAAACAAAGACAACAGTTGAGCAACCGTGCTAGAACCACAGAATTCGGGAGTGCCTAACACCTTCTCCCGGGTTAACAGAATTCCTTATCCGGATTTCTGATTCGCGGAATGTAACAGAGTCATAATTTCCTTGGTTCAGGATTAAACCGGTGACTTGAGACACCATTATTTTCCCAAGTGGCGACTCTGAAATTTAATAAATAAATCTCGTTCCGACTGTCCTTTAAGTGGAAAAACTCCTTCCCTTTTGGTTATTATATCCCTTTCTCAGGGTGTACTAAAACCAAAAACAGGGCATTGTGCGAAAGCATATATGATAAGGTAAAAAAAAAGAGGTGTGACAATAGGTATCGGGTTCAGATTTCGATTCTGAAACTTGGTACAAGTCCGAAATATCAGTTAACACTTACCCATAAAATTTGGTGTCAATCCGAGTAGCTTAAGGGCGTTTTGACTTGTTGGAGGAGAATTAAGAACTTGAAGTTCAATGATTTGATTCATTTGGTTTTGGGGGTTGATTCCTCGATTTAGCGTTGTTTTGAGTATTTCGATGGTTTGGGTAGGTCTGCCTCGTGATTTTAGACTTGTCGGTATGTTCGGGCAGGGCTCGGGAGCCCCGAGCGTCAAATGGTCGAGGTTCGAGTGAAGTTGGAAACTTAGAAAAAGGCTGGGATTTGTTTCTTCTTTCATAACCGCATCTACAGTTCTTGGGCCATAGAAGAGGGACCAGAGATGCGGTCTAATGATCGCAGAAGCGGAAGGGGCCAGGCCCAGGCTAAACCGCAGAAGCAGACCCCCGACCGCAGAAGCGGTGGGCTTTCCGCTGAAGCGGACTCGCAGAAGCGAGGTCTTGACCGCAGAAAAGGCCTAGGCCCCTTTGCCCATTTCCGCAAAAGCAGCTCTTGTCTGCAGAAACGGACCCCGCAGAAATGGGATTCCTTCCGCAGAAGCGGAAATCACTGGGGACAGAGGGGTTCATTAATACGAACTCAAACTCATTTCTCTCACTTTTCACTCCACACTTGGGTGATTTTGGGGGTTTCAAAGAGAGTTTCCATATATCATTGCAAGGTAAGTAATCCCCACTCACTTTTAGTTCAAATACATAAACATTAAGTAGATTTAACAATAAAATTAGGTAAAAATCAAGAGATTAGAGTTTGACCTAGGGTTTAATCAAAACTAAGATTTAACCTTATAATTCGCCATGTAATGAACTATAAATCATATATTTGTAATCCTTAGGTGTTAGAGAACAACTTCCTTCGAAAAATCTTGGAATCTAGGCACGCGGGCCCGGGGTCGGAATTTAGGAAACTTGTATTAATGGTTAGGGAAATTGCTTAAACAATTAGAATTTGACCTCGTAAGCTCTTATTGACTAGTTCTTGCTTATTTTAATTAGTTGGTGCTCGTTTGGCTACGAATTGAGGGTTTGGGCTTATTTTTGATATCGGAAGTGCGCTTCGGAGCGAGGTGAGTCTCCTTTCTAACCTCGTAAGAGGGAATTGTCCCCTTAGGATTAATGTTTGAGTGTTTGTTGCTAAATGCGGGGACTATGCATGCGTTAGGTGACGAGAGCCCGTGCATAGCTACTACTATGTTAAATGTCCGGGTAGCTTAGGACCTACAACATGCCTATTAAGTATAGCTCTTATGTTAATTTGTTGTTATGAACACCTAGTGTGTACTAGAGACTTAAAAAGGGGATATGATCATACCTGTATAGTTAATTAAGTTTGGTTTGGTATTTTGACCATTTATGTTCCATGTGTGTGAACTTGATATTTCATCCTTATTTGTGGATCGGGTCGATCACCTCGGTATGAATAGATGCATATATAGGCGCGTCATCGACCCTCGGCAAGTACACAGTTTATTTCTGTTGGTTCGGGTCGTCGCCTCGGTATTATGTGCGCATGTTAATTGTGGAAAAGATTATACATGCTTTATTTTGCCATTATCTCACATGATAAATTATAAACCTGATGATGTAAAGTTCTTGACTTATACCACTTGCCATAAATTGTTGATGCTTGTAAATTTCATGATTTGAACACATCATACTTATATATATCTTAAGTGACCTTAGTAAGTATCGAGTCGATCTCTCGTCTCTACTTCTTCGAGATTAGACGGGATACTTACTGGGTACATGTTGTTTATGTACTCATGCTACAATTATATACTTAAATGTACAAGATTTGAGGCATGTGGATACGGACATCATTCTAGTGCATATCAATGAGCGCGTCTGGGACTTCTACGGTGAGCTGTACTCCTTTCTTGCCGATCCGCAGCCTAAGAAGTCTTCCTTGTATTTTTTTTGTTGTTTCTGTCTATAAATTCAGACAGTAGGATAGGGTATTGGTCCTTTTTATGTGTATATTCTACTAGTTGCCCGTAGCTTGTGACACCAGGTTCTGGCACACACAGTGGTAGACGTTATTTTGGGGTTGTATAACTGTCTTTATATTTTATTGATCTTTACTGGTTTTTAACTTTAAATTGGGAAAAATCTATTATAATGGTTTTTGGAAAAAAGGTAAAATGAGAATTTAATTATACTTCCGCGTTGGCTGGCCTGACAAATGGTGCCGGGCGCCATCATGACCTATTATGGAAAATGGGTCGTGACAATATGGTATCAAAGCACTAGGTTCACATAGGTCTCACAAGTTACGGGCAAACCTCATAGAGTCTTGTAGATCGGTACGGAGATGTCTGTATTTATCTTCGAGAGGCAATAGGGTGTTAGGGTGGTCAGTATACTAAATTTCCTCTTCTATTCTCTCACAGATGGTGAGGACTCGTACCACCGACATTCCGGACCCGGGAAGAGCTGCTCCCCTCGTTGCCAGAGGCTGAGGTAGAGGCCGGGGGAGGGCACTGGCCCGTGGTAGGGGACGAGGGCGTCTCAGAGCTATTCTAGTTGCACCACCAATAGACCCTGTGAGGGATCCCACTATTGAGAAGCAGGGCGAGGCGCCAACAGCAGTGCCTACTCCGATGGATTTCATGACTGCGTCGGGATTTCAGGAGGTCATGGGTCGTATGCTCCGGTTCATGGACACCATGACTCAGGCTGGTTTATTTCCAGCAGACCCAGCTGCTTCGCTGGCAGAAGGGGGAGCACAGACCCCTACTGCTCTGGCTCCAGGTCATGCAGCTGTGGTATATCAGACTCCGGGTGCACTACCCGCAGAGGGGGTTCAGCCAGTTGCTGCAGCGGCACCCCAGCCTAGGCCAGCTGTGGAGTTCGATCTGCAAAAGTTACTAGACAGATAGACCAGGCTTCACCCTCCAGTCTTCGAAGGTGAGCGTCATGAGGACGCCCAGGATTTCATCGGCAGGTGCAGGGACAGACTGCACGCTATGAGGATATTGGAGTTGGATGGAGTCGACTTCACTACTTTTTAGCTTGAGGGCATGGCCCGTAGATGGTGGCAGTCCTATGTTCTTAGTAGGCCCACCGGTTCTCCTCCCATTCCTTGGGGTCAGTTCGTACAGTTGTTCCTGGACAGGTATATTCCGCCCTCTGAGAGGGAAGAGCTGCGGTATCAGTTTGAGCACCTTGAGTAGGGTCAGATGTCTGTGACTAACTATGAAGTGAGGTTTTCTGAGTTATCTTGCCATGAACTTATGATACTCCCTACGGATGCAGAGAGAGTGCGGAGGTTTGTCACCAGATTGCAGCCTAGTATTTGATCGGGTATGGCCCGAGAGGTGGAGATAGGTACTGAGTATCAGCTTATGGTCGAGATTCCTCGCCGGATTGAGGGATATCGTCAGAGGCGTAGGGAGCAGATACAACAGGACAAGAGAGCCAGATTCTTTGGAGAGTTCAGAGGTGCCCCAGCTAGGGGCAGAGGTCAGTATGGGAGGGGTTAGCCCAGTAGGCCCCCATCTTCAGCACCACCACCTCCTGCCCGGGGTGCTCCAGCACGCCCCTATTTTAGTGCCATGCCAGAGAGTTCCTACCACCTGCTAGCTATCCAAGGTTCTTCCAGTGGGTATTCAGGTCCTCAGGGTTCTTCTGGTCCCTACTTCAATGCTATGCCGGAGACTTTATATTGCCCACCGGCTATACAGGCTCCTCCCACAGAGTCTACAAGTCATCAAGGACAGTTATCAGGGCAGCAGGTCACCGCACCATATTGTTTTGAGTGCGGTGACACAGGCCACATGACGAGATACTGCCCCAGGCTTAGGGGCAAAGCAGTACAGCAGGGGCAGCAGCCCATGACTCCAGCACCAGCGGCCCAGCCACCTATAGGTGGAGGGCAGAGTGGTAGAGGCCGATCCAGAGGTGGAGGCCAGACAGGGAGAGGTTAGCCAGCTACTCCTCAATCAGGTGGAGGCCAGACAGCCGGTGCTCCAGCTAGATTCTATGCTCTTCTAGCCAGGCCGGATGCATTGGCCTCAGATGCCGTCATCACATGCACTATCTTTGTCAGTGGTAGAGATGCATCGGTATTATTTGATACAGGGTCTAATTATTCTTATGTATCATCTCTGTTTGCTCGTTTCCTGGCTACTTCTCCAGAGCCTTTGGGTGTTCCTGTTCATGACCCAACAGGGTCTAATTATTCTTATGTATCATCACATGCACTTTCTAGCCGAATGAGGTACTCCATTCATTCGGGCGCCACGAAGATGTATTGTGACTTGAGACAGCACTACTGGTGGCAGAGGATGAAGAAGAACATACTGGAGTATGTTGCTAGATGTTTTAATTGCCAGCAGATCAAAGATAAGCACCAGAGGCCAGGTGGCCTACTCCAGCAGATGCCCATTTTGGAATGGAAATGGGAGCGCATCACCATAGATTTTGTGGTTGGGTTGCCACGGACTCAGCGGAAGGTTGATTCAGTCTGGGTTATTATAGGTAGATTGACCAAGTCAGCCCACTTCATTCCAGTGGCGACTACTTATACGGCAGAGAGATATGCCCAGATTTGCATTCGGGAGATAGTGAGGTTGCATAGTGTACTGGTCTCCATCATATCAGACAGAGGCCCTCAGTTCACTTCCCATTTCTGGAGAGCTGTCCAGAGCGAGTTGGGGACCCGCGTAGAGCTTAGCACTACATTCCATCTTCAGACTGACGGGTAGTCGGAGCGGACAATTCAGATTTTAGAGGACATGCTTAGAGAATGTATGATTGACTTTGGAGGGCAGTGGGATCAGTTCTTACCCTTTTCGGAATTTGCATATAATAACAGCTATCAGTCTAGCATAGAGATGGCCCCGTATGAGGCATTATATGGTTGGCGTTGTAGTTCTCCTATCGGGTGGTTTGAGCCTGGTAAGGCTAAGTTGCTTGGTACAGATTTGGTTCAGGATGCCTTGGATAGGGTAAAGTTGATTCAGGAGAGGCTCCGCACAGCTCAGTCCAGGCAGAAGAGTTACGCGGACTAGAAGGCGCGCGATGTATCATTCATGATTGGTGAGAAGGTTCTCTTGAAGGTTTTGCCCATGAAGGGCATTATGAGGTTCGAAAAGAAGGGCAAGTTGAACCTAAGGTTTATTGGCCCCTTCGAGGTGTTGAGGCGAGTTGGAGAGGTTGCCTACGAGCTTGCTTTACCTCCCAGTTTATCAGGAGTTCATCCAGTCTTCCATGTATTGATGCTCCGGAAGTATCATGCTGACTATTCGCACGTGTTGGATTTCAGTACCATTCATCTAGACGAGAGCTTGGGCTACGAGGAGGAGCCCGTTGCCATTGTTGATAGACAGGACCGCCAGTTGAGGTCCAAGAGGATTTCTGTGGTAAGAGTCCAGTGGAGGGGCCAACCGGTCGAGGAGGCGACGTGGGAGTCCGAGGAGGACATGCGGAGCCGATATCCCCACTTATTCAGCAGTCCAGGTACTTTTTATGTCTGTTCGTGGACGAACGTTTGTTTAAGAGGTGCAGAATGTAATGACCCAACTGGTCATTTTGCATTTTTGAACCCCATTCCCTTAAATAAAACTTCCTGCACTTGCTTTAGCTAATTTATGACTTGCGGGGACCGGTGATTCGGGAGTTAGACGAGTTTTGAGAAAGAATAAGCCTAGTTGCTTGCTTAAGTTTCATTAAAAAGGCCGAGTTTGACTTCGATCAATATTTTGGGGAAACAGACCCGGAATCGTGATTTGACAATTTTTGAGGGTCCACGGAAAAATATGGGACCTGGGCGTATGTCCGGAATCGAATTCCTAGGTCCCTAGCCCGAGTAATGAATTTTTATGTGAAATTGTTCAGTTAAAGTTTCAAAGATTTAAATAAACTAAGAAATCATTGTTTTCATAGGTATCGGGTTCGGATTTCAATTCCGAAACTTAGTACAACTCCAAAATATCAGTTAAGACTTACCCGTAAAATTTGGTGTCAATCCAAGTAGTTTAAGGGCATTTTGACCCGTTGGAGGAGAATTAAGAACTTGAAGTTCAATGATTTGATTCATTTGTTTTTGGGGTTGATTCCTCGATTTAGCATTGTTTTGAGTATTTCAAGGGTTCGAGCAGGTCCGCCTCGTGATTTCAAACTTGTTGGTATGTTCGAGCGGGGCTCGGGAGCCTCGAGCGTCAAATGGTCGAGGTTCGAGTGAAGTTGGAAACTTAGAAAAGGGCTGGGATTTGCTGTTTCTGTCATAACCGCATCTACGATTCTTGGGCCGCAGAAGCGGGACCACAGGTGCGGTCTAATGATCGCGGAAGCGGAAGGGGCCAGGCCTAGGGGAAACCGCAGAAGCGGACCCCCGACCGCAGAAGCGATCCACCTGTTCCAGGCCCAAAACTGCAGATGCATGGACTTTTCGCTGAAGCGGACTCGCAGAAGCGAGGTCTTGACTGCAGAAGCAGCCCAGGCCCCCTTGCCCATTTCTGTAAAAGCGGCTCTTGTTCGCAGAAGCGGGAATCCTTCCGCAGAAGCGAAAATCACTGGGGATAGGAGGGTTCATTAATACAAACTCAAACTCATTTCTCTCACTTTTCACTCCATACTTGGGCGACTTTGTGGGTTTCAAAGAGAGAGTTTCCACATATCATTGCAAGGTAAGTAATCCCCACTCACTTTTAGTTCAAATATATAAACATTAAGTAGATTTAACACTAAAATTAGGTAAAAATCAACAGATTAGAGTTAGACCTAGGGTTTAATCAAAACTAAGATTTAACCTTATAATTTGCCATGTAATGAACTATAAATCATATATTTGTGATCCTTAGGTGTTAGAGAACAACTTCCTTTGAAAAATTTTGGAATCCGGGCATGCGGGCCCGGGGTCGGAATTTAGGAAACTTGTATTAATGGTTAGGAAAATTGCTTAAACAATTAAAATTTCACCTCGTAAGCTCTTATTGACAAGTTCTTGCTTATTTAATTAGTTGGTGCTCGTTTGGCTACGAATTGAGGGTTTGGGCTTATTCTTGATATCGAAAGTGCATTTCGGAGCGAGGTGAGTCTTCTTTCTAACCTCATAAGAGGGAATTGTCCCCTTAGGATTAATATTTGAGTGTTTGTTGCTAAATGTGGGGACTACGCACGCGTTAGGTGACGAGAGCCCGTGCGTAGTTACTACTATGTTAAATTTCTGGGTAGTTTAGGACCTACAACATTCCTATTAAGTATACCTCTTATGTTAATTTATTGTTATGAGCACCTAGTGTGTACTAGAGACTTAAAAAGGGGATATGAGCATACCTGTATAGTTAATTAAGTTTGGTTTGGTATTTTGACCATTTATGTGCCATGTGTGTGAACTTGATATTTCATCCTTATTTTTGGATCGGGCTGATCGTCTCGGTATGAATAGATACATCTATAGGAGCGCCGTCGACCCTCGGCAAGTGTACAATTTATTTCTGTTGGTTCGGGCCGTCGCCTCGGTATTATGTGCGCATGTTAATTGTGGAAAAGCTTATATATGCTTTATTTTGCCATTATCTCACATGATAAATTATAAACCTGATACTGTAAAGTTCTTGACTTATACCACTTGCCATAAACTGTTGATGCTTGTAAATTCCATGATTTGAACACATCATACTTATATATATCTTAAGTGACCTTAGTAAGTATCGAGTCGACCTCTCGTCTCTACTTCTTCGAGATTAGACGGGATACTTACTGGGTACATGTTGTTTATGTACTCATGCTACACTTCTGTACTTAAATGTACAGGATTTGAGGCAGGTGGATCCGGACATCATTCTGGTGCATATCAGTGAGCGCATCTGGGACTTCTACGGTGAGCTACACTCCTTTTTTGCCGATCCACAGCCGAATAAGTCTTCCTTGTATTTTTTTTGTTGTTTCTATCTATCCTGATTCAGATAGTAGGATAGTGTATTGTTCTTTTTTTTTGTGGTTGCCCGTAGCTTGTGACACCGGGTTCTGGCACACACAGTAGTAGACGTTATTTTGGGGTTGTATAATTGTCCTTATATTTTATTTATCTTTACTGGTTTTTAACTTTAAATTGGAAAAAATCTATTATAATGGTTTTTGGCAAAAAGGTAAAATGAGAATTTAATTATACTTCCGCGTTGGCTGGCCTGACAAATGGTGTCGGGCGCCATCATGACCTATTATGGAAAATGGGTCGTGATAATATAGGCAACCTCTAAAGATAGGTTCGGTCAGGCTTTTCAAATGATACTTCTCATGGAGTTTCAAACGGGCAAAAATCTATCATAGTTTGCTCATTTTGCCTTTGCCCGAAAACCCTTTGTGTTTCCCAGCAAAGAGGGGCAGCTGTGAGAACGTGATTTTTTTCCCTATATGAATTAATCCTACAAAATCCCAAGAAAATAGGTTTTTCCATTAATTATTTGCCATTTTAGGAATTTTTGTATATTTTTCTTAATTATTTGCATTTCTGTGCATATTTAATTTTTATGTAAATCATGAAAAAAAACCAAAAAAATCATGAATTGAATTTAGGATTTGTTTTATATTTTTTATAATTAATCAGTAATCATTTATTTTATAAAAATTTGAAAATCACAAAAAATAGTTCGTTTTTACATTTCTTGTCTTTTAATTGTTAGTTTATTGATTTTCTCTTTTTAATTTAAAATTAAGTGATATTTATTATTTTAATAATTAGTTAATTAGTTTAATTTTATATTTTGGTTAATTTAGAATTTTAATTATTAGGAATTTTAATTTTCTAAAAAAGGGAAAAGAAAAGAAAAAATTAGGAGTATAAGAAAGAATTGGAAAAGAGTTTCATTTTTTGAAATTGGGCCATTTTTAACATCCCCATTTCGGCCCAATAATTTCACCCTCAATATCAATTAACCCATCCTCAAATACCTACTGCCTCAGCCCAAAAATCGGACCCGACCCCCCTAATTGACCCGTCCGGCTCCCCTACTATATAAAATTGTTATATCATTTTCCCCAATCCAACCCTATACCCAAATAAATACAGAAACGGTGCCCCATTACTATTCATCTTCTTCTTCGACCAATTCAGCCCTCAATTCGCCTGAAACTCAGGCGAGTTCACTCAAATGGGACCCTTCCCCTCCATGTCATTTTATTCCAACAGTCTTTTGTCAGAAAGGAACGAATATTCTCTCCAAATTTGCATGATTTTTGTACTATAGGGACTATTTGCTGGATAATTGGGAGTCGTGGATGGATGTAAATCGATCCATGCCTTCCATTTGTTATAAAAAATCGTTCAAAAACACGAGGATTTTCGGGTATTTGAGCAGAAGATTCGAGAATTCTTTTAGGGATATATATATCAGTTAAGTCTTCTCTTTCTAGAAGAAGAAATGAGATAGAAAATCTAGAGAAAAAAAATCCTTAGAAAATTTAGTAGTGAAGTTTCTAGGGTTTGAAGTTTTTTTTCTTCTGAGGCCTTTTGTTTTCTGATTCGGCATCTTTTCAAAAACGAAAAAAATATAAGCATGGTTTTAAATTGAAGATTAAATTGGAGTTTTGTCGCTGGGGTTTCGAATTTTGGGCACTGTAGATTTTTGTTCGAATTTCTGGTTGCGATTTTGATTTTGTTTGTTGATTTGCTTAGCTACGTTCTTCAATCTTAGATTTTAATTGGCCATCTAAGGCTGTTCTAGATTTATTTTAGTGCACGCTGAGCTTCACTCTTCCATTTCAGGGTTTATTTGGGTTAATTTCAAATTGTATTACTACTGGTTGAGATATGGATTTCAATTTAAAATGATGTAATTATTTTTGAATGTCATCTTCTCGCTCTTGTTTTATTGTGTCATTTTTTGTCATAATAACTTGTTTGACTTCAAATTTGTGAAATATTTGTTTCTTACTTGTTATGGTTTGGGTCATTCTTAGAATCAAAAGATAAATCTATCCCTCATGGTAGTATATGTGAATGTGTGGCCGATGAAAGTTGAAAGCTATAACATGAATATGATTAATTAAACCTGATTCAGCTGTTATGTTTTTTTGTTAAAGTCTGAAATCATTATGTTTTAAGTCTGCTATGGTTTTTAGATTCGTCATATATATCTTTCATTGTATGTTATAGCATGTGAGTTGATTTATTGGTTAAAAATGAAGGCTAAAATTGGTCATTAACATTGATGCAATATTTTTAATTTTTTTGATTAACTCAAAATTTGTATTAATCAAAGTATATCTGTACAAGGCCATGTAGCTGCTGACCAACTACAATCTCTACTCACTAGCTCATCCTAGTTACAATTAGCATTATTCTGACCAACTAGGCATACTACTACAAAACTCTAGTTTCAACCACTTTGTACAGACAATTACATGAAAATTCAAGCAAATCTATCAAGTCTCTGTAATGTCTTCTGCCATCGTGGTTGATCTCTTCCTCTTATGTGTACATGTAGGACTATTTCTCTGCAAAATCTTTGCTCCTCGAAGATGCTTTGCTAAATCTTATCATATTCCTTTCCCTCCAGATGCTATATACCAGCATCGCTAACACATAGCTGATAATTGCTGCGTTCCCTGTCTTTTTCCTGGCCATATTACTTGCCCAGTTTAGTTCTTCTCTCCAGTCTTTTATACTTCTCTTTATGTCAAGCCATAGCATTAGTCTTGTCCATAATCTATTTATGACTGGGCAATCGGAGAAGAGATGATGTTGTGTTTCTGTGATAGCCTTGCAGAATACACATTCCCGTGGCACCTGTATTTCCATCTTGCTAAGTCTATCCACAATAGCTAGTCTTTCATGTGCAGCCAACCATGTTATAAATCTATATCTGGGATGGATGTTTGGCTGCATGATTAAGTACCTCCATTGCACTTTATGTTGCTGTGGCATCAACATTAAGTAAGCTTGCTTTGTAGAAAATTTGCCATGTACCACTAGTGGCTTCATTTTGTCACACAGGGAACCCTGTACTTGTTGCTGATGTATATCATCCCTTGTCTCTATTATTTTCCTGATTACCCAAGATGCAGTCTTAGGTATAGGCATGTCTTCCAACTTCTGCTTCTTAATGTAATAGCTATGAACACATCTTATCCACAGATAGTCTTTCTTCATTACAATTCCCCATAGTTGCTTCATCACAACTGCCTTGTTCCATAGTCCTAAATTGATGACATTTAAACTTCCTGTAGATGTAGGCCTGCATATTTGTTCCCATGATATCAGTGCTTTCCTTGTGATACTTACTTCTCCTATCCACAAGAATGTTCTGCAAACTGCATCAATCATTTTCATAACTTTCGTAGGTAGCAGAAATATTTGTGCCCAGTAAGTTTGGATGCCAAAAAGTACAGACTTAATCAATTGGAGTCTGCCTGAATATGACAACAATCTTGCTGACCAGCACCTGATTTTATCAGTTATCTTCTCTATTAGGGGCAGACATTTGTTCACAGTTAATTTTTTAGAGGATAGTGGAACCCCTAAATATCTGAAAGGTAATTTACCCTCCTCAAAGCCCATCAGGTTCCATATGTTCTGCTTTTCATCTTCATTTACTCCTGCCAGGTAGATAGAACTCTTGTCCTTGTTTGCTTGTAAACCAGTAGCTTCAGAAAATCTTTGAAACACATCTTGAAGTAAGCTGATGGATCCAGTATCTGCTCTGCAGAACATAAGCAAATCATCTGCAAAGCAGATATGAATTACTCCCAGCTTCCTGCATCTAGGATGGAAGTTGAAATCCCCATTCTCTACTAGCACATCATTTCTCTATTCAAATATTCCATTGCAATTACAAAGAGGTATGGGGACATTGGATCCCCTTGTCTGATACCTCTTTGTCCTTGAAATGCTTTGGTGAGCCCTCCATTAAGCACTAGTGAGTAAGAGACAGTTGTAACACATTCCATGATCCATTCAATGAATCCGAATGGGAAGCCAAGTTCACTAAGCATTCTCCTCAAGAATCTCCAATATAAAGTATCATAGGCCTTCCTAAGATCCACTTTCATGACACATCTAGGAGATACCCCTTTCCTATTGTAGTCTTTGAACAATTCATGACTGAATAGAATGTTATCAATGATGCTCCTTCCTTCTAAAAAGCTGATTATGACTGGCTCACTATACTCCCAATCACCCTCTTTACTCTCAGCTGTAACATCTTTGCTATGATTTTGTATAGGGTGTTACAACAAGCTATATGTCTATAGTCTTTGACTAGTGTTGGTGAACTAACCTTGGGATCAAGGTGATTGCTGTACAGTTCACCTTCTTCTGCATCTTCCCTGTTTCAAAAAATTCCAGTACTGCATCATATACATCATTCTTCACTATTGCCCAGTTTCTTGTGATGAATTCTACTAGGAATCCATCTATCCCTGGGGCTTTGTCTGCTGGCATGTCTTTGATAGCATTATCTATTTCTTGAAGTGTTAATGGCTTTATCATTTTTACTTGTTGCTCCCTTGTCAAAATTGGCCTTTTCTTTATGATTTCTGAGTTTGGACATTTGATCTCTCCACTGCAGCATCCCATTAATCCTTTGAATACAGTCATGAATTCTGCTTCTACCTGCACTGGATCTGTGAGTTTGATACCTTTCTCTGTGTAAATGGATGAGATTGTGTTCTTGCTTTGTCTAATCTTCCACCGGGCTTGGAAATATTTTGAGTTTCTATCACCACACAGGATCCAATTTGCTTTGGATTTCTGTCTAAGTACTTGTTCTTCAATATTGCTCCACCTATCTAACTCAGCTAGTATCTCCTTTTCCTGATCAAATAGGCTTTGACAGAATGGTTGTACAATTATGTTTGCTTGTACATCTCCAGCTTTTGTCTTACTTGATTCATTTTTTGTTGATAGGAAGTCATATAATGATTTAGGTCCTTTAACTCCTGCTTCAGATCCTGCAACTTTCTGCTTACTTTTGTCATGGCATTCATATCCTTATTTTGCTCCCAGAATCTCTTTAATCTTGCATGAAACTCAGGGTGTTCCATTACATTTACAAAGAACTTGAATGGCTTTGGGTACATTCTTCTATTCTCTCCACACCTCATTATTACAGGGGAATGATGTGATACTCCATGGTTTAAGAAATCTGCTTCAATGTGGCCATAGTGCTGCATCCATTTGAAGTTGCCCAGAGCCCAATCTATTTTACTATAAACTCTACTTCCCACAGGCTGTTTGTTGCACAAAGTAAAGTGCCTGCCTATTGACCTTATAGGAGTCAGTTGCAGGTTATTCAGCAGTTCCTGGAATCCTTGTACCTCCTTAGCTGTAACTGGCTGCCCAATTCTATCATCAGTTGTTAGCCCATTGTTGAAATCTCCACTTAGAAGCCAAGCATTACAGATTTGCTTTCCTAGCTGATGCAGTTCACTCCATAATTCCTCCCTCTCTTGCAGAGTATTTTTTTGCATATACTACTGTAAATTCTGTGGTGAAGTGAGATAAATTTTCCTCTATTGAACAGTGTATTTACTGATCCTTTATAGCTTGAATCTGCACCTTTATATTCTCTTTCCATAGGAGCCATATTCTGCCATTTACTGTTGTGCTATAGTTACAGCAGTACTTCCAACCTCTAGCTACTTTTTGCAAGATTTTCTTTGCTTTCCCTTCTTTCACTCTAGTTTCCACGCATCCCATGAGATCAACTTTTTGTCTTTCCAGAAAGAGCTTCAACTCCTTCTGTTTTGAGAGCTTATTCAACCCTCTAATGTTCCATGTGCACACTATCATGGGGGTTCTGCAACTATCTGTCCATCTATAGGTCTTTCCCCTGTAGTTTTAGGTTCTTCAATTATCAGCACAGCATACCTGTTTGCTTTCATTATCATCACTGGATCCTGCATTACAGGCACTTGTACAGCTTTGCTTTTGCCCTTTGCTTTTGTATTGATCTCTTGCTCATTTTGCTGCCCCTTCTGGTTCTGTATTTGGGTAACACTTTGTTGTGCCTCCCCTTCTTCTTCTACAGGTTGAATTTCATCTTATTGTGCCACTTTATTTTTCCTCTGATTCTTTAGCTATCCATATTGGCTTCTTTTTCCAATTTCTTCTCATTTTCCTCTTAGCTACTTCTTGGTATATTTCTTCCTTTGTTCCTGATTCTATTTTCCAACAGTCTTCTGCATCATGACCAAATTTTATGCAGTCTACACAAAATTTTGTCCTCCAATCATATATCACCTGTTGTTGAAAAGTTCCAAATGGTGTGTCAAGCTCAATACATTCAGGCAAAGATTTAGCAACATCTACTTCAATCAAAACTCTAGCATATGATATCCTCTCCATGTCTGCAGTGGTTTTATCAATGTATAGTGGTTTCCTAATTCCACTAGCCAATTTACCTAGTGCCTCAGGTGACCAATATCCCGCTGGTAATCCTGGAAATTTAACACATAATGGAATAGTGCTCAAACACTCTAGGTCAAAATAGAAGTCTATTTCCCAATTCCTCAAGATCATTGGGTTGTTATGGTATGTGTATGGCCCAGATTGCAGAATAAAATCCCTATCTTCAACTATTTGGAATTTAAAAATATAGTATCCCTCTTCATGGTACAAAATTTTAGGTTTATCAACAAAATTCCATACCATATTAACATTATTTTCCATTGATCGAACATATGGTGTGTCTCCCAACACATATCCAATTAGTGCAGAATCCCACAACTCTTTCTGCATTTTGATTCATCCTCCATGATTTTCACTATCACTTTGCCATCCCTGATTGATGGAGGGACATAGGTAAGTGGCTTACCCATTTGTGTCGAACGGTTGTTCTTCAGTCCTTCATATCGTTTATTTTGGTCCGTTTCCACCTCGCTTCTGATTTGCTTTTCGGTTGGATTCGCCTTGGTTCATGGATTTCCTTCTTAATTTGTTCCTTTCCCCCTTTCGCCAAAGGATTTTGAACTGGATCTATTCATTCGATTTTCGTTTCACTCTCCTCTTCAATTGATTGAAATTTTGACGGTAAGAAGCTTCCAAACGTCAATGGGGTTCTCCTCCTTTGTATTCCGGTTGTCGGCGTAATCATCGCCTCAGTCATAGTCGGGCGGTTATTGGTCATTTTTCAGTTTCAAGCGTATGTTAGCATAACTAGCTAAACATGCGCCGAGAGAAAATGCTCCCTAATTCTTTGATTCATTTTGGCACACTTTTTCTGTAGCTGAGTACAGGCGTGGCTGATTATGTAATACTAGGTAGGGGTGTTCATGGTTCGGTTTGGATTGGTTTTTCCTTAAAAAAATCAAACCAAGTAAGTCGGTTTTTCAAATTTTAGAACCAAACCAAACAAATTAAGTCGTTTTTTTCTTGATTCGGTTTATGTCGGTTTTTCGATTTTTCGGTTATTTGTCTGTTTTTTCTTAAATATAAGACATACACTACCAAACACACATTTCGGCGACCACATTTTTAAGGTAACACTATCAAATCAATTGCCATTTGAGAAATCTATTATTTACCAAGATATATTGATGATAATTGAATCAAATAGATTCTTACACTTAACAAAAGAAAACTACCAATTAAACTAGAATATAAAGCTAAAGAATTGTACTAAAAGTGCAAACGATTAATATTTACTATAAAATTTTTAAAACTTTGTATAAAAGTATACATATATATAGGTGTAATAATAAATTTAAAATAGCTACTCCTATATTGGATTTGGTTTGGGTTTTTTTAATTAAAACCAAAACCAAACAAAATTTGATCTGTTTTTAAATTTCAAAACCAAAACCAAACCAAACCAAAAAGTATCGATTTTTTTGGTCGGTTTGGTTTGGTTTTCGGTTTAGTTCGGGTTTTCGGATTTTTACGAACACCCTTGAAGGCAACTCGAATTGGTTTAACAGAATTTCTTATCTAGAATTTCTAGTTCGCAGACTTTAAAATAAAAGTCAAATTTCCTCTATTTGGGATTTTAAAATAAACCAGTGACTTGGGACACCAAATAAACTATCCCAAGTGGCGACTCTGATAAATAAATAATCTCATTTCGATTTATATCACTTTAATTGAAAAAATTCCCTTATACCCTCTCGGGTGTGTAAAAAGGAGGTGTGACAGTACCCGCTTTGCAAAAAAAATTACAAGCATACCCGTTTTTTCACGTAACTTCAGCATTCGGGGCTGAAGTAGCAAAGACAATCACGTAAAATTTCAGCATTGTAGTAGACGGGCCTGAAGTAGCAAGTGAGCTGAACAAAGTGTGCTGAAGTTTTTTGTTTGTAAATGCTGAACTTAAGCATAGTAGCTGAAGTTTTATTCTCTATTTGCTGAAGTTTTTGTTTATAAATGTAATAAATAAGATGAATTTTTTTTTGGTCCTGGATTCATTAGTTTTGTCATTATGCTTTTTAAAAAACTTCAGTACTAAATAAGCTGAAGTTTTTTTTGTCCTAGATAAGCTTTTTCAAAAACTTCAGCAGAAGCTGCTGAAGTTATTTAGTTCATTTGTAAAAACTTCAGCACTAAAAGCTGAAGTTTTTTTGTCCTGGATTCATTAGTTTTGTCATAAAGCCTTTTTAAAAACTTCAGCAGAAGATGTTGAAGTTATTTAGTTCATTTGTAAAAACTTCAGCACTATATAAGCTGAAATTTTTGAAAACGCTTTCTAACATACTAGATAAATAATCTGATTGCCAACAGTATCTAAATCAAAAATTTTAGAAACTATAAACGTGAAAAGAACAGAATTATCATTGTCTACTAACTTACATACGTGGAAATATTCACAAATTATTGTCTACTAACTTATGTAATTATTTATAATTTATTTTTAAATAATATTATAGATATATTTATGGAAATCATTCTATGAACTGATGTTTCATAGCAGCACCGACAGCAGCAGAAGAAAGAAGAAGAAGAAAACGAAGGAGGAGGAGAAGTGGGGCTGAAAATGTTTTAAAAATGGGTACAAGTTAAAACTTTTTTTAAAAAAAGGGTATATGTTAAATGGGGGCAACCAAATAAGGCACGCCGTGCAATTTTTACTTATTTTATTTCACAAACTTTTTCTTTCACATGATTACGCTTGATATGGGGAGAAATTCAAAAATTATCAGATTTACAATTGGCCGTTCAAAAATAGCCCAGTTTCAAAAGTAATCAAAATTTAGCCACTTTTCATGTAAAGATAAATCTGAGCAAAAATACTGTTCAAAACCCGAAAACTGCGCCAGTATATCATGCTAGAATTCCAGCATAAGTATACTTGAACTCCAGCATAATCCAGGATAAGTATGTTGGAACTCCAACATAATATGATGGAGTTCCAGCATAAGCACAATAGAACTCCAGCATAATATACTGGAGTTCCAACAAGTATACCGGTCCAGCATAATATACTGGAGTTTGGAGCACCGATGCTCCAGTATCCAGTATATTATACTGGAGCCAGCAAAGTATATCGATCCAGCATAATATGCTGGAGTTCATACACAGGTGAACCGAACTCCAATATATTATGCTAGACCAGTCTCTGTTGTAGCAAAATAGTGGCTATTTTTTTATTGACTTAGTAAACGCTAGCTATTTTTGAATGACCAGTCCAAAAAGCTGGCTATACCGTGCTATTTTTACGATTGAAATCAAAATTAGCTAGATTTACAACTGGTCGTTCAAAAATAGTCCAGTTTCAAAAGTAATTGAAATTTAGCCACTTTTCATGTAAAGATAAATCTGAGCAAAAATACTGTTCAAAACCCGAAAACTACGCCAGTATATTATGCTAGAATTCCAGCATAAGTATACTTGAACTCCAACATATTATACAGGAGTTCCAGGATAAGTATGCTGGAACTCCAACATAATATGATGGAGTTCCAGCATAAGCACACTAGAACTCCAGCAAAATATACTGGAGTTCCAGCAAGTATATCAATCCAGCATATTGTATTGGAGTTTGGAGCACCGGTGCTCCAGTCTCCAGTATATTATAATGGAGCTAGCAAAGTATACCGTTCCAACATAATATGTTGGAGTTCATACACAGGTACACCGAACTCAGTATATTATACTGGACCGGTCTCTGTCGTAGCAAAATAGTGGCTATTGTATATTGACTTGGTAAATGCTGGCTATTTTTGAATGACCAGTCCAAAAACTGGCTATATCGTGCTATTTTTACCAAAATCAAATCATCCATTTACCCACGATCCCAAATATATAATTAGTTCCAAAATTTGACCCCAAAATGAGGTCTAAATCACAATTAATCAAAAGCCGTAACTCTACCTAAATCCCCAATTTTCTACCCTTAATCTCATGTTTCAGGCCTAGAAATCTAGTGGGTGTTGATAAAAAGGGAAGATAACAAGTTAAATATTACTTACCCAAGAGATTATGGTGAGGAAATGCTTCAAACATTGCCTAAGAGCTTTGGAGAAGAAGAGGTTTATGAAATTTTGTAAAAATCCCGTATGCGTTCTGTTTTTGAGACTTTAAAATAATTGGGCAAAATGTTCTTCGTGTTCGCGACAGACTCATCGTGTTCGCGATGAGTCAGGCCTACAGACCTTCATGTTCGCGTTAATGAGCTCGTGTTCACGGAGAAGAATCTCCTCAAGCACTCGCGGTCGCGTCCAATGGGTCGCGTTTGCGTAAGTCAAATGCCCTACCCCTGCCCAGGCCCACTTGGACTTCGCGTTCGCGTGGCCAGTACCGCGTTCACGAAGGGATAACCCCACACTGCCTCACGTTTGTGACCTAAGCTACGCGTTCGCGTAAAAGGAAATTCCTCCAGTATCTTTTACACATTGCATTCGCGAGGGCCATCCGGCGAACGCGAAGAAGAAAACATCAGTACACCAGAACAACTATTTTTGTAACTTTTATTAAGTGCAAAACTTCCCGAAACACATTTGAAATACCCCCGAGCCTCAAGGATCCTAACCAAACACATGTACTAACTCAACAACATCATACAAACTTATATGTGCAATCAAATTGCCAAAATAACCTTAATAACAACGAATTAAATCTCAAAATCAAAGAACTTTCCTAAAACTTCGTAAAACATCAACTTTAGCAATTTAGGTCTGAATCACGCCAAATGATATCCGTTTTTCACCAAATTTTACAGAAATGTCTTAAATCATATATAAGACCTGTAGCGGGCACTGGAACCAAAATACGGGGCCCATACCACTATGTTCTAATCAAATTTACTTCCGAAGCATGGACACATGAAACACTAGATGCACAGCTGATAAGCTCGCGGCAATGCAAGCCTATAAGTCACCTCTCCCACTCGATTAAGAATATCAAACGAACCAATGAACCTAGGGCTAAGATTACCCTTCTTCCCAAATCTCATCACACCCTTCATAGGCGACATTCGAAGCAATACTCGCTCACAAACTATGAAAGCCAAATCGCGAACCTTGCGGTCGACATAACTCTTTTGCCTGGACTGAGCTATACGAAGCCTATCCTAAATAATCCTGACCTTGTCCAAGGCCTCCTGAACCAGATCTGTACCTAACAACCGAGCCTCTCCCAGCTCAAACCATCCAACCGGAGACTGACACCGCCTACCATATAAAGCCTCATAAGTAGCCATCTGGATATTCGACTGGTAGCTATTATTGTTGGCAAACTCCGCTAAAGGTAAAAAATGATCCTGCGAGCCTCCAAAATCAATGGCACAGGCTTGAAGCATATCCTCCAAAATCTGAATACTACATTCGGACTACCCGTCCGTTTGAGGATGAAATATTGTGCTCAACTCAACCTGTGCGGCCAACTCTCGTTGAACTGCTCTCTAGAAATGTGAGGTAAACTGCGTACCTCGGTCCGAAATGATAGATACAGGCACACCGTGAAGACGAACAATCTCTCGGATATAGATCTCAGCCAACCTCTCAGAAGAATAGAAGACTGCTATGGGAATGAAATGTGTTGTCTTGGCCGGCCTATCAACAATGACCCATACTACGTCAAACTTCTTCCGAGTCTACGGAAGTCCAACACTAAAATCCATATTGATCCTCTCCCACTTCCACTCGGGAAGCTCAATCCTCTGAAATAAACCACCAGGCCTCTGATGCTCGTACTTAACATACTGACAATTAAAACACCAAGATACATATGCAACGATATCCTTCTTCATTCTCTGCCACCAATAATGTTATCCTGATGCATCTTCACGGCACCCGGATGAATAGAGTACCGAAAGCTGTGGGCCTCCTCTAAAATCAATTCTCGGAGCCTATCCATATTAGGCACACAAACTCGATCCTGCAATCTCAAAACTCCATCATCATCTAAGGTAACCTGCATGGTACCTCCGTACTGCACCGTGTCTCAAAGGACACACAAATGGGGATCATCATACTGCCGGTCATGGAAACGCTCCAATAATGAAGAACGGGCGATCGTGAAAGCCAACACATGACTGGCTCAGAAACATCCAGTCTCACGAACTGATTGGCCAAAGCCTGAACATCCAAAGAAAGCGGTCTCTCACCTACCGAAATATAAGCAAGACTACCCATACTGGCTGACTTCCTACTCAAAGCATCAGCCACTATATTGGCCTTTCTCAGATGATATAAGATGGTGATATCATAATCTTTCAACAACTCCAATCACCTCCTTTGCCTCGAATTCAACTCCTTTTGCTTGAATAAATACTGAAGACTGTTATGATCCGTGAACACCTCACATGCCACGCCATACAGATAATGCCTCCAAATCTTCAATACCTGAACTATGGCTGCCAACTCCAAATTATAAACCGGATAGTTCTTCTTATGAATCTTCAACTGCCGCGAAGCATAGGTAATGACCTTGCCATCCTACATCAACACTACACCAAGCCCAATACGAGAAGCATCACAATAAACTGTATAAGGCCCTGAACTTGTGGGAAAAACCAACACCGGTGCTGTAGTTAGAGCTGTCTTGAGCTTCTGAAAGCTCGCCTCACACTCATCCAACCATCTGAACTGGGCACCCTTCTAGGTCAACCTGGTCAACGGGGTTGCGATAGATGAGAACCCCTCCACGAACCGACGATAGTAGCCTGCCAATCCCAAGAAACTCCGAATCTTTATAGTTGATGCTGGTCTAGGCCAGTTCTTGACTGCCTCAGTCTTCTTCAGATCAACCTAAATACCCGCTGCTGATACAACGTGACCCAGGAATGCAACTGAATTCAACCAGAACTCACACTTCGAGAACTTAGCATATAACTGACTATCCCTCAAAGTCTGAAAAACCACTCTGAGATGCTGCTTGTGCTCCTCCTGGCTGCGAGAATATATCAAAATATCATCAATGAAGACTATCACAAATAAGTCCAAATAAGGCCTGAACACTCAGTTCATCAAATCCATAAAGGCTGTTGGGGCATTTGTCAACTTGAATGACATAACCAAGACCTCATAATGCCCGTATCGAGTGCAGAAAGCTGTCTTAGGGACATCAGATGTCTTAATCCTTAACTGATGGTAGCCATATCTCAAGTCAATATTTAAAAATACCTTGGCACCCTGAAGTTGATCGTACAAATCATCAATCCTCGGTAGTGGATACTTATTCTTGATTGTAACCTTGTTTAATTGCCGGTAAGCAATACACATTCTCATTGACCCATCATTCTTTTAAACAAACAACACTAGTGCACCCCAAGGTGAAACACTAGGTCTAATGAAATCCTTCTTAATCAAGTCTTGCAACTGCTCCTTTAACTTTTTCAACTCAGGCGGTACCATACGACACGGCGAAATAGAAATGGTCTGAGAGCCTAGAGCCAAATCAATGCAAAAGTCAATATCCCTATCGGGCGGCACACCCGGCAGGTCTGAAGGGAATACCTCAGGAACCTCACGAATAATGGGCATAGAATCAATAGAGGGAATCTTAGCACTAGAATCACGAACACATGCCAAATAGTCCAAAAACCCCTTCTCGGCCATACGCCGAGCCTTTACATACGAGATAACACTACAGGTAGAGTGACCAGGAGTCCCTCTCCACTCTAAACAAGGCAAACTCGGTAAAGCTAAGGTCACAGTCTTGGCATAATAGTCCAAGATAGCATGGTAAGGTGATAATCAGTCCATCCCCAATATAACATCAAAATCGACCATGTCCAGAAGCAACAAATCTACACGAGTCTCAAGACCCCTAATCACCATAATAGAAGAACGATGGACTCGTTCTACTATGATAAAATCACCCATCGGTGTAGACACATATATAGGGACACTCAAGGGATCACGAGGCATAACCAAATACGATGCAAAATAAGATAACACATACGAGTATGTAGACCATGGATCAAATAATACTGAAGCATCTCTATCACAAACCAGAACAGTACCTATGATAACCGCATCTGAAGCCTTAGCCTCGGTCCTGGTTGGAAGAGCATAACATCGAGGTTGGGCCCCACCACCCTGGACTACATCTCTAGGACGGCCTGTAGCTAGCTGGCCTCCACCTCTAGCGGTCTGAGCTCCACCTCTAAATCCTCTACCTCCACCTCTAGCACCTCTACCCTCACCTCTAGCTGGCTTGGCAGTCTGTGGAACACTTGGTGCCTGAACCATAGCACGGGAACCATGCTGCTGCGACTGAGTACTCACCAAACTCGAACAAGCCCCCCGGATATGACCATACTCACCACACTCATAATATCCACCTGAATGCAGTGGCTGAGGAAATTGAGACTGACCCTGGCGGCCTGAATGACCACCCCGAAAACTCTGGATCACTGGTTCACTGATAGGAGCTTGTGGTGAACTGTAGGGCTACTGATCAGAATACTGCATCTGAGGACCATGGCCACCTGAAGTGCCATGAGAAACCTGGAGTGTTGACTGAAAAGGCCTAGGAGGATAGCCTCTACTGTATGAATCTCTACCTCCAGATGAGGTACCACTAAATTTTCTTGAATGATGGGTCTCTTGTCTGCCCTATGACCAACCCCCTATGATAGTACTATCTCAAATCTCCGGGCCACATTGGCCGCCTCCTGGATGGATATCTCACTCCCAGTATCTCTAGCCATCTGGAGACGAATTGGCTGAATGAGTCAATCAATAAACCGTCTCAGTCTCTCTCTCTCTCTCTCTCTCTTAGTAGGAAGTATGATAAGAGCATGGCGAGCCAAATCAATGAATTTGGTCTCGTATTGGGTAACAGTCATGGATCCCTGCTGGAGGCGCTCGAACTGCCTCTGATAGGCCTCTCGTTATGCAATAGGGTGAAACTTCTCTAGAAATAGCTATGTAACTTGCTCCCAGTTCAAGGCTGGTGATCCTGCTAGTCTAGCTAAGCAATAATCCCTCCACCAAGTCTTGGCAGATCCAGACAAGCGAAATGTGGCAAAATCAACCCCGTTAGTCTCAACTATCCCTATGTTCCGAAGAACCTCGTGATAGCTATCCAGATAATCCTGGGGATCCTCAGCAGATGCACCGCTGGAAGCAGTAGTGAATATCTTGGTAAACCTGTCCAATCTCCACAAAGCATAGGTAGACATAGCTGTATCATCGCCAGTCTGAGCTACAACACCCGGCTGAACTGCTCTTACTGGCTGAGCTGCTGGAGTCTGAAACTGGGGAGCTACCTGCTCTAGAGTACGAGTAGTAGGAGTCTGGGCTCCTCCTCCAGCCTAAGAGACGGCTGGTGCTACAGGAAGTAAACCTGCCCTGGTAACACTCTCCTTAAGGCCTACTAGACGGAGTAGAGCATCCTGAAGAACTGGGATAGCAATAAACCTCTCTGGGACCTGAGCTGGGCCCACCGAAACTGCTGGGGCCAAAACCTTGAAATTTGATTCTGGGCATACGCCCAAGTCTCATATTTTCCTACGAACCCTCTGGGACCATCAAATCACAGATCAGGGTCCGTTTACCCAAAACATTGAGCGAAGTCAAATTAACTTATTTTATAGCCAAATTTTACCATTTTTTTTTTACAGATTTTCATATTTAAACTTTCCAGCTACGTGCCAAAACTGCGCACACAAATAGAGGTGGCTCTATATGATGTTTTTAAGGCCTCGGAAATACATAATCTATATATTATTAAAATGAGAGGATAAAGCCCTCTCATTACACCAAGTGACAGCATAAATAAAAGTCACATAGCATAATTAGTTACTAATTAGTTTTTTAATTAATAATTAGTTATTATATTTAAATTTAAATATCTATAAAAACAAGTTGGCTGTCTTTGAAAATTGGTTATGTTAGTTATTAGTTTTGCAACTAAACTCGATCAGAGTTCCCACTTTGAAAATTTTGCATATAGTTGACTGTCTTTCAAAGTATGAAGAGCCATCCTGAGATGTTGCTCATGCTCCTCCTTACTGCGGGAGCATATCAATATATCATCAATGAGCACCATCACAAACGAGTCCAAATAAGGCCTGAACACCCGGTTCATCAGATACGTAAAAGCTGTTGGGGCATTTGTCAACCCAAAGGACATGACCAAGAACTCATAATGTAACTTATCTCTTTATTTGCACATCTCAATATTCCAATTTTTTTTTTCTAACTCCCAAATTTTTCAGAAATTTTGGTAGAGTCTCCCCTGTAATTAGGCCTATCCACCTGTCAGAGTAATACCAAAACAACTCCTAACAATATTTCCACAACCCGACAAAGCACCATAAAGTATATATCAATAACACTAACCTCCGCATTACAAACAAAACATTATCACAATGATATCTAGACATGAAACACATCATATGTATGCCCATAACCATGTCTCTGGCCATAAAAGTTGTCCATACGTTACAACATTGCCAATTAGCCTTATGTTAACAAACATCTTATTTCAAACCTCCACTTTACTCACAATAAGGCATGGAGACCTCATAATTACTCGCCCGAATTAATGAGTCACATTTATCGTCACCTGGGCGCCCGCCTCATAGGCTAAAACTCAATGTTTACAACACAAAAATGGCTAAATATGAACCGAAAATATACAAGAATTGTTCAAGATTTTTATTTTCATAAAAGAGAAATTTTAAACACATAAACTTTTCACCACCAGGACCTTGTCCTTATATAACATCCACCGCAGCTAGTAGCTCGGTTTAAAATATTTCACATTATGTAATTATTTGAGGATATCACCCTCAACTCTGAATCACAAGTATTTGCACATTGTACCAACTGAAAATTTTCATTTCTTTTCTTTCTTCTTTTCAATAATTTCCGTCAAATAAAATCACAATATATAGTGAACCCTCATACCGATAGGGTATATAATTGACAATTAAAATTAATTATCCTGAAATTACCTTAAAATCCATTGTAGTAAGTAATAGAAAGTCACTTTTAGCCTCATAGATATTCTTAGTGACCAACACATAATGATAGGGATAACTATCTCCATATTTTAGCCCAACGTGAGTATTCACATAAGTAGATTTGAGGTTTACGAAGCTCACTCATGAGTGGAGCATATTAAGAGGACTCGCCTCAATTTTTCAAAACCAAATCAAATTAAGGAAAAATATCCTTTTTATAATGATCAGAATTGTACATGTGATGACACCATCTGGTGTAGTGACCTCAGTCATACCATAGAAATTATATCAACGGTTGGGTCTCCACCTCTAGGATTCTCACCTCCACCTCTAACATCCTCACCCCTACCACTGGATGGTCATCTAAGCTGAGTAGGTAGTGTTGCATTGGCCAGTCTGCCCTCTTCGTAGGCTTGTCACAAACATCGATGGCCAATTTCCACTTTTGCTATGCTGGTTTAACACTGCTGAGCTACCCCATTTATTCATATACTCTTCATTATTCTTTGGGGGTGATTCTTACCCCTATTTATGCATAACGATCACAAAGGTAAAACTCCATACAGATAAATCTTGGCATAAACCACATAGTCAAGAAGGTGGTCTACCACTGTATTTCCTCCAAAGCACCCCAAATCCACAACCGTGAGTGCCACACTGAGTAGACCTTTTGTAAATTTAAAGTTGTTTTCCCTAACTCCCTTGATACTGAAATGTTGGATTATTAAGGAGGCAGACATACCACAGGTTCCAACCTTACCCCTTGCAAAGTACTAAGCATTAAATTTGTATAAATTATTTCAGGGAACCTTTCCGTACCGTATATATATACATTCCAAGCAAAACTGACATAACATATGACCATACGATCCATTCACTGATAGTGGAATTCCCCATTTGGCGCTAAGTCAAAGGTCACAACATCCGATAATCCACAATATTTGTCCTTCACAACTCAAATAAATCAGCCAGGCGTCAAGGTTCGTTGAACCCCTACATGATTCATTAGGTGATCTCTTGATACGTCTGCATCTTCCATTGGAACCACAACTGGTCTGGTAAATACATTATCTTTCCACTACTTCTATTTGCCATCCGAAGCACACTAAAATCAACCCCCTCGCTTTCGACTATTCCCACGTTTTGCAATACCTCATAGCAGCAGTCAAGCACAATCCCGTGGGTTCTCACAAGATGCACTGCTGAAGGTGGTAGCGAAGAGTTTGGTGAAACCTATCCGATCTCCGCAAAACTTCTGAAGGTGTAGTTGATATATCACAGGTCTGTGCCATTGTTCGGCTGAAGAAGCGGTACTTGACTTCGCCATTCGTGGGAAGACAAGAGTAGAAATTCAATTAGCTTTGAAAAATAGAGCCGCACGACAAGAAAGAATGAAGGTGAAATTTTCCTAACTCTGTAGCCTCTGGGGGATAAATACAGACGTCTCCGTATCGATCCCTCAGACTCTACTAAGGTTGTTCGTGAGTTGTGAGACCTACGTAACCTAAACCTCCGATACCAACTTGTCACGACCCGAATTTCCCACCATCAGGCGTTGTGATGGCGCCTACTATTAGGAGCTAGGCAAGCCAACATTTAAAATATTTTTGTGATGACATTTTAAACAATATAGATAAACAAAAGCAATTAAATAAAACGGGAGTCTTTAAACTTATATAACAGAAAACAAGTTCGAAAATTTCAGAATACTCCTCTACCCAGAGTCTGGTGTCACTACTCACGAACTACTATAGAGTACTAAAACAAAAGTCTTAATGAAATACATCAGTGTTTGTCTCGATACAAAGAAACAAACTAAATACATAGAAGGGACTTCGGCCTGCAAACGCCAGCAAGGCTACCTCGTGAGTCCCTGGGCTGAAAACCGTTCCCGCTCAATAATGCTGCTGCGATCCAAAAGCTGCTCCCTGATCTGTGCAAAAAGATGCACAGAGTGTAGCATCAGCATAACCGACCCCATGTGTTGGTAAGTGCCTGGCCTAACCCCGGCAAAGTAGTGACGAGGCTAGACAGGACCTACCAAAAATAACCTGTACAGATATATATATATATATATATATATATATATATATATATATATATATATATATATATATATGCAATAACAGTAAAGAATACCGAAACTTAACAGTTAAAAGGGGAGGGAAGCATGCTATGAGGGAGTACAATCCGGATGTAAAAGTTATCAACTTGAGTAAGAAATAGGGCACAAGAATAATTAACAAAAGCAGGAAAATCAATAGTTGCACGGCATCAACCTTCGTGCTTTTACTCTCATTCTCACCCAAAG
>MU745547.1:28584-81537 GCA_026770625.1 Nicotiana glauca
CATTTCATAATATATAAGTGGTCGGCGTGCCACACGATCCCATTTCATAATATATAAGTGGTCGGCGTGCCACACGATTCCATTTCATAATATATAAGTGGTTATTTCAGGGCAGGCATACTGCCCACTGAACTCTCACGATCCCACGTCCCAAAACGCTAGTACATAATTGCAGAAGAAAACTAACTTTATTTAACTTTCCTTTCTTTAATTATCCTAATACAAAGGCACTATAATTAATAGTTTAGTGAAGTATCATAGTATTATTTTCAGAGAAAAGTAAAACAACTTTGTGTCACTTATAATTCGGCTACAACTTAAATTAATCTTAATCTACAAGAAGTTTTTCCCCTTGATCATGAATTAGTGGTAATTTGATATGAATTTTAAATTGTTTAATCTAGATTTGAAGTATGTTATTGTTCAAAATGTTATGAATGACATCTAACGACATTATATTCACTTAAAATATAAACATCTGTAAGTAGATACTAAATATTTTTAAAAGTTATATATCAATTAATCGTAGTCAAGAAAGATAATTTTATGAAAAAAAAATGATACATTTGTTGATTTGATATTGTACACGCTTGTGAGATCAATTTTCAATCTTACCGTGAGGTTCTTTGTCTCGGTTCATAAATTATACCAAATAGAACTGTTTCTTATGGGCAAGTTATTCTCTTTCTGGTTATGCAAGGTTTTTCTGGTTATCCAAGGTTTTTAACTATATATATATATATATATATATATATATATATATATATATATATATATATATATATATATATATATATATATATATNACCATTGTTTCACCAAATATAAAAGTTAAGAAAAGACTAGTTATATGAAACTTATCAATTTAACAAGGAAGAAGTATTACACAATCCGGGTATATACAATTAAGACCCACGGCCATGCTAGACTCTGATGCATAGATACTCGTCACTATGCCTATACACCGTACTCCACATTTAGCAATTAGCAATTTATATCCCAATCCTATTCCCTTAAGCCAAAGTTATAACAAACACTTACCTCGACGCCACGAACACAATCCACGTTTCAATTATAGCTTTACCCCTTGATTCCACCACCAATTCGCTCGTATCTTTGCTAAATGCTCGAAAAGACCACAGACTGAAACGTCGAAATTATAAACCGGAACCTCGAATCAACACCGGAAAACTCGAAACCCAAAAGCTACTGTTCACTCAGTTTTAAGAGCATGAATTCTCTATCTTGGGTGAACGACAATCCCAACGAATTCTCGCTGGCAGAAGCTAATGCTCACGTTTTATGTTTCTTTTTTTTTCGTTGAGAATTTTGAGACAATTGTCTCCACTTCCTTTCTCAATCCCTCGAGCAGTAGCTCCTTTTTGGTATTTAAAGATGAAATGTTTGGTAATGAAAGTGATAAAAGACATGGAAAGCATATGGTGAATATTATTATTATAGTGAGAAAAGGATTGGATAAGTTCTTGGTATCTTCTCAATATTCAATCAATCGACCGGATTTTTAGGAACAAACTTTACACTTTAGATATTTTATTTTGATAATAATAGAAGAGAATTGAGAATTTCGAGAGTCAACTGATAAGAAAGCTGCTACATATGGTTCGTCCAAATTTTTTCCAATTTAAGGTCGAAACATGTCAAACGATGCCCGTTTTCAACAAAACTTTACAGGAAGCACTTAAACAACATATATGAGCTGTACCGGGCGTCAGAACCAAAATACGAGCCCAATACCATCACATTTCAATCAAATTTCATTTTCATTTTCCTAAAATATTTCCAGAAAATAATTTCACGAAAAAATTCATTTCTCGGGTCTGGGACCTCGGAATTCGATTCCGGGCATACGCCCAAGTCCCATATTTTTCTACGGACTTTCCGAGATCGTCAAATCACGGGTCCGGGTCGGGGTCCGTTTATCCAAAATATTGACCAAAGTCAACTTTAACAATATTTATATCAAAATTCTTCAAATTTTTTACATAATTCATATATTCCAACAGAAAAACTTTCCAGCTTCGCGTCCGGACTACATACGTAAATCGAGGCAACTAATAGTGAGGTTTTCAAGACCTCAGAAGCATGAAAAAGGGAGAAAACCGGCGATGACCCCTTTGGGTCGTCACATATATAAAAAATAACTACCCATTCAAATTGTGGAGTATTTTCTTTCTAATATTCTATATTCTATATATCTTCTATATATTATTAAAAGGAAAGAATAAAGCCCTCTCCTTATGCCAAGTGGTAGCCTAGAAAAAAACCTCATGGAATAATTAGTTATTAACAAAGAAATTATCTATTGAAAATTAACAAAGAAATTAACTACCTAAATTAACTACTAAAATATGGGGGAGAGTTGGTTTAGGTTAGTTAATTTCNCTATATATTATTAAAAGCCAAGGAAAAAGGCAATACATTAATACAAGTGGTAGCCTAGATAAAAGCCACATGACATAATTAGTTAATAACAAAAAAATTATTTATTAAAAATTAACAAAGAAATTAACTACCCAAATATCGGTGAGGGTTGGGTATATCGTATTGACAAATAAAATGACAATTAAAATTTATTAAAGCAATACGCTCTAATAGTATCAAATAAGAATGATTATAATTTAATTTTTTCTTTTTAATATTGACCGCGCATCGTGCGGGTACGACTATTAGTTTAATTTAAAAACAATTGATGACCTTTTGGGTCATCACAGATAATACTGAAATGCACTTCAACCCAAACTTATGAAATTTCCTCCAAAATGCTAACTTCTATAATAGGCGCCAAAATGCTCCCAAGTCATCCAAAATCCGATCTAGGCATACGCCCAATATCAAAATCATCATACGAACCTACTGGAACCTTCAAATCCAGATTCCGAGGTCGTTTACACAAAATCTGAATCCTAGTTAAGTCTTTCAACTTAAAGCTGCCGAAATGAGAACTCTCTTTCCAAATCCACTCCAAACTTCCCGAAATTTAATTCCGACCACGCGTACAAGTCATAATACCAGAAATGAAGCAGCTCATAACCTCAAACTACTGAATGATGTGCTAAAGCTCAAAACGACCGGTCGGGTCGTTACAATATTGGACCAGTATACTTGCTGGAACTCCAATATATTATGCTGGAGTTCTAGTGTACTTATTGATAATAGGCTAAATCTAGGTAATTTAGCTATTGTTTATACTTCCGCTTGATTATATTCCAATGTCATAATATGGTTAATTGATGAAAAATAGGCTCTAATTGTGAATTGTATACATTGCAGGATGAGGAGCTTATGTGATGCTTTCAAGAGGCTATTGGAACTATTTACGAGCAAGAATGACCCCTTGGAGCTGAGTTCGCGCAAGGACGAGACAAAGAATGCAAGAAATAATGGCCCAGAAGCGCGAGCTCATGCGCGAGCTCGCGCTAGTTAAGGAGCTGGAGGCAGAATGTCAAGGAATATGCGCGAAGTCATGCGCGAAGGATACTCGAGCTCGCTCTAGTTCAAATTCCGGAATTTATTTGTTAGGGGCAAAATTGAAAGTCTGGGGGTAACTCCACTAAAACCATAAAAGGATAAGCTAACTCAATTATTTGGGAGGAAGATTTTAGAGAGAAGAAAGAGGAGGAGACTCATATTGGAGAGGAAAATCAAAGAGGAACAACATCTTGGAGAAAGGATTGAAAGAGTTCTTCTAAACTTTCTCTTAGTATTTATTTATATTATGATCAAGACTTTTGTGGTTGTTATTTGTATAAATATGTGCAGCTAAAAATCTAAATATTCTGGGGTCATGAGTGTTAGATGATCTTGTTATTTGAAGCTTAGATTGAAGATCTTGAATTTATTGTTATGTGTTGTTTATTTGATTTTGCTTTTAATTATTTTACTGCATTGCTAACAGTGAAATACTATTTATGAATCTTGAGTTAAACTTGAAAAAAGAAATTCTTGATTGCAAATAGGATCAAATAGAACAAGATCTGAATCCTGGGCATCGGGTGAAAGATTTGCGATTAAGATAGACATATACTTAATTGCCTTGTTTGGTTGAAAAATAGGATTTGTAAAAGCATTTTCGTTAATATTAATACCATAGACATATAGGTAATAATTTAACTTGAATAGGCGCATAAGAATTCGACAGATTCTTATGGGTATCATTAACACTATAATCAATAACCCAGGTAATTCACGAAATAAATCTTAAGCTAAGAACTTGGCATGATCTCTAGCAAGCCCATGACCTTGGAATATCTTTTATATAAATTGTTATCAGAAAATTGTATAATTGTCGTAGTAATTTTGTGTTGTATTATTGTGTAGTTACTAAGTAAATTGTAAATCGGTTCTTTATATATTTTGTGATAATTTAGCTTGAATTGATAATTGTTTGAGTTTACATCAGTCAATAAGTTGATCATAATTCCTCGTGGGAACGATACTTTACTTACTACTATATTACTTGTCGATCGTTTACACTTGCGTGAGTGTTTTGGTCGCAACACTTATGCTGAAACTCCATCATATTATGTTGGAGTTCCAGCATACTTATCCTGGAACTCCAGTATAATATGATGGAGTTCAAGTATACTTGTATTGGAACTCCAGCATAATATACTGGAGTATTTTCTGGGTTTTAATAAGTGTTTTCGTTCAAATTTTTCTTTACATAAAACGTGACTAAATTTTGATTACTTTTGAAATTGGGTTATTTTTGAACGACCAGTTATAAATCTGACTATTTTTAAATTTCTCCCTTATTTTAGTGGCAGGGCCGGCTTAAAGCATTCGCCTTAGGCCTCAGAACATCAGGGGCATCCAAAAATTGCTCATATTATTTAGTCATATAGTTCTGTATTTTATGTTATCTCTTTTATGAATTTGGTTAAAACAATTAAAAATTAAATTAGTAGAAATTAATTTTGCAGTTACTTGTTACTTTTCACCAACTTGAATCAATTTTATTAACTATTCTAATTTTGTACAATTTGTTTTCTTTCAAAACCCCATCCAGACACTTCAAGCTAATTAACTAGATCGCGAAATTTTGTAGATTGAAATAATAAGTTGACCTTTTAGTGTCCTTATAGGCACAATTCGCACATTATTATTACTTTGGAGGGCGAGGAACTAAGGATATGCTAGTGAGCTGAAAGTAATCTGCAAAAGGATTTTCAAATTAAAAAATAATAGGAATTTACCTAAGATTAATAATAAAATTAACAAAGATCAATGAATTGGTGAAATTGTCAATGAAAAAGAAATACTCTAAGAAATTCACGATAAAAAGATAATTAATAACCTTGATCTAAAAAAAGAAATTAAAAGAAAAACTTCAAATAGAAGTATGTAAAATATTTATTATGTGTTCCTATTAAGGCTTGGCTTTAGACCTTAGACATTATTGAGCCGTGCCTGTTTAGTGGAAAAGGATCATCTTTCCAAGTACTAATTAACACTAGTGCCTTTAGTTATGTTCCAAGTCAGCCCCTAAGAAAAGAGTGGATGAGCCTTAACAACTCTTTCATACATATATAGGAATCGTAGACTTTTGCATGGAGACCATTTGCGTGCCTTAGTGCTAGACTGCTTAGGTATTTATGTCCTCAAATTAGGGGTGGCAATTAGAGTCCAAACTGATTCAATTACGTTCAATTTGGTCAAGATTAACAGGTTAGGCTACAAATATTTTAGCTCATGGGTTTATTTAGGCTGAGCCCAAGTTAACTCCTTATTTTTTATAGTAAAAATTACACGTGTCGCCCTATTTGGTCGCCCACATTTAACTATACCTATTTTTAAAAAGTTTTAGCTTGTACCTACTTGTACCCGCCCTATTTCTTCTTTCTTCTGATGTTGTTCGTGCTGCTATGAAACTTCAGTTTATGGAATGATTGTCATAAGTATGTTTATTAGGTTATTTAAAATTAAATTATAAATAATTACGTAAGTTAGTAGACAATAATTTGTGAATATTTTCACGTACGGGAAGTTTAAGGTCCCACTTGGTGATTCTTCTCATGATAATTATGTTCTTTTCACGTTTATTATGTCCAAAAATTATGATTTAGATATTGCTGGCAATCTAATTATTTTATAGTAGTAATACATTATGAAAGAATAACGTGATTATTTATCTAGTATGTTAGAAAGCTTTTTCAAAAACTTCAGCTTATATAATGCTGAAGTTTTTACAAATGAATTAAATAACAGTAAATCTACTAAAGTGAATTATAATGCTTGTTAAGAATAGAATAAAGAACTTATAGTTGGATAGACAATTTGTAGAGAAGGCTGCGTGAATCATCTTCTTGATTGCTCTTCAACTTATATTGTTGCCTCCAATATGACCGTTGCTGCGGTCTTCTAATTTGGGAAAAGGATTTCCTTTGATGTTGCTCCAACTTTCCTTTGGTGCTTCTTGTCCATTTGAACATGATCGCAATTTATACGACAGATTTAGATATCTTCTCTTAATGCAAGCTTTCCTTTTGAATTGGACAGTAGAATTTCCAATCATGATACCAATATCGATTCTTTCCTTGTTGTTGCATAATCCTGGCGCTTGTAGTATTAATGACCCTTCCAATTCTTCCATGATATGCTCACAGGTGATTTTCTTTGTAGGCTTTAGACTTTTTTTTTTATTTCCTTGAATCTTGGCTTCTATTGCACAAATATTCTTTGTCAATTGATACTCCATATTTTGTCTTGATTATGTCCTTTTCTAATTTTATTTGCTTTCATAAATTGCCATGGCGGTATTTGAACATGTCCTTTGAACTTGGACACTTTGTACTTCTTGCCTTCTGAGTGTGCGTCCATGACACCTGCTACTTTCCCGCAATTGCTCACATACGATTTTGTGGAGTACATGTTGGTCCCATTTATTTCCTTGTGGACAATTTGACATTGGAACTTCCTTTGTTACATAATTTCCTTTTGAGCATGTACTGACTCCCTAAAATAAATCATACTATCTTCTTCCAATAAAATATTTCCTTTTTGATTGATCTCAATATATCTTTGACTCCTTTCTTGATCTTGAAAAATAATCTCTTTCTATAGTAGAGAATATACTATATTCATAATATATTTTCTTTCCATAAGAAATATATTATTTCTTGCCTTGTAATACTTCTTCCATGTAGTATCTTTCTTCCACAAAATAATAAATCTTCTCCATGATTTTAGCAACTTTCCTTTCAAGATGTTAAAGAACTTTTCATCCATAATTTTCATAGATTCTTCTTCTAATATTGTAGTAAGCCATTCAATATTTGAATTTTCACTTTAAAATATTATTCCTTTTATAGTGCTTGGAGATTAAATCTCTGAAAATAATCTTCCTTAATAATCCTTTACATGATATTCTGTTTTCCATATTTGTTTGGATATTTACCAGCAACTTCTTTCTTGAATAAACCTGTATAAAAATAAGATTGCCACAAGTAAATGTTCTTTGATTTATATTAGTTTGTTATCATCAAAATTAATACGCGAAACCTTGAAGCTAGCATTATTTCCCTTTTTGATGATGGCAAACCATTGAGTACAAAATAAGAAATTTTAATCAAAGACTTAATTACAGGCAGTGATAAGTTATAAGCTAGATAAACTGGTTACTTCCCTTAAGTCTTCCTCCCGAAATGCATGTACTACATCAAGTGTGAACTCCCCCTCACTCTATGCATTCCTCAGTTCTGCTCCCCCTATCTCAATACATTCTACCTTTTGTACACATTATTTTCTCCTCTTTGGCATCATCAAAAGGGTGAAAGGAATATGTAAGTAAAGTATAACTATAACTTATAATTATTCACGGAGTTATAAAAACATGTAGTCCACCTACGTTAAAGGAGTTAATAGCTTTTATTTTAAGCCAAAATCTCCAAAGTATTAACCCAAAGCTAAAAAAAAATATTGAACTGTCATTGTAGATAGAAAAAAAGGAATTCTAGACCACAGAAAAGTATCATTACACATGATTGAAAGCTTAGTAGAGAAAAAAAAACTCACAGAATACTTGATTTTTCAAAACATCATTTAGCAAATAAGACAATGTAATCGCACATAGTCATTTGGAAAACGCTCGATGATTTAAAAAGATTAAGAAACTTTTGATATCCTAACATATTAAACTTTCAAGAGAAATTTGAGCAAAGACTTAAGACTCTTAGAAAGATTACAACATATTAATGCATACAATTGAAAGTACAAGAGTCAAGAAATGATCATATATTTATATCACCAACAAATAGGATCATATCACTAAATAGAAAGATATGGGGTCATTCTCATGACAGTCGTTATCCTTTTCATGACATGAGAAAAAATTTCCATCCCATTTTTACAGTCCACTTTGTTGCCTGCAAGATTTGAATCTGAAAATATTCTACTAGATCATAGCAATTAGTCTTGCATACAGTAATCCATAATCAACCAAAGGTCCTTTGTGACATTATAAGGAGATATTATGGGATCAGGTATATCAAAATATATGTCATAAAAATATAATAGAGAGTTGGTCATACTTTGGTACTTTATTCGATCGTCGGACTTACTAATTATCTCCTTGCTTCGCATTATTTGGAATGTGAAGATAAATATAAATTATCTATTATACTCATTTCCAATCCGATCATCTACTAGAGGCTTAAAAAAGCTTGACATGCTTTTTGTTAGTATTACAAAAAAAATATGCTCTTGTAAATACATCTTTGGAAAGAATAATCGTTAGATGATAAACATGAATATGTTTCAAATGGTAACTAGTCTTAGTTACATGAATGTGATTAAAAAAAAATTCAATTCCAGAGAGAGGCTAGAGAATAATGTTATGTAGTTTTCAAATCATTTAAAAAATATTTCAACATCCATACAAAAATGCTTTGCAAACTTTGTGATAAGCACATGGAGCATGATATTCCAACAAAATTCTCAAGGAAGAAACATACCTTCTTGTTGTGAAACCTAGCACTACAAGTTTACGAATAATTTTCACAACCTTACCAATCTTATCCGGCTTTAGATATCCATGATTGCAGCTCATTTACTTGGTACTGGATTTTAATATTGTTGATTCTTTCAGCTTCTTTCAACAAATCTTGTCTTGCTAGAATCCAACAGTCATCGTTTTAATGCTTCTTCATGGGTGTCTAGTTTAACTGGTATAAATATGTCACTAGCAATTTATTGCAAGCTATCCACTGCAAGTTCTCCATCCTTATTCACAATTTTCTTAGAAAAGTATTAGTGTAAAGAAACGCACACATGAGCCAATGATGACAATTTATGCAAGAAAGATGTTTCCTTTTCAAGTCAGCTTTCAACTGAGGCGCCAAACTAAGATGTGAAAGATCATGCTTGTTGCAAAAAAATATCAAACAAATACTATTAAAACTCTCATCGATGATCACACCAAAAGTGTTATTTCCTTATTAAAAAATATGACATATGCGAAAGTAAGGATAATCATCAATAGAAACATATATATTTACCTTCCAAGCTTTTGGTAAGCATTTGTAACAAAAAATAGAAATAACAACACTTGATTTTTCTTATATATATCTCACATAAGGTGTCCTCTAATATAGATCCAGAATATAGCCCAATTAAAGCAAATAATAGAGATACATACCTTTCGTCTGCAAGCTTTTGAGTATTACCCAAAATGTTTCATGTGCAGAAGTGGCCTCAAAGTTAGATAACTTTCTTGGTGTTGAGTGAAACATTAGTATTCTTACCAAGAAAGTACTATTACACACATAATTCATTTCAAGAATAATCTAAGACGCATATAGGCATGAGTCAAGTTCGTACTATATCAAAATAATCACATGCTTTCTTATCCAAATATCTTATGAAAATGACATGGTTCATGCAAAACATGTACTCAGGCTATTTAAAGTCTCTAAGTCATGGATAAAAAATAATACCAAATAACAATGTGATGTAGTTAGAGGACTCGAAGCGCATATAGATGGCAAATATGCATATAGTAGGTTATACTTTACTAAACCAATAGCTGAATATATGCAACGAGAAGAACTTGAATAAACCTTAGTGATACCAGTCATTATTTTAGATCATATGTCGTATTTCATTCATCCTCTGTGAATATGTAAAATCTTGAAGCACGTTCCTCGACCAGCCAATACGCAAACATCTTTAATCCTTTTTATGGCTGGACTCAGAATTCCTGCAAAATAGATTAATTTATTTTTGGTACCCAAATCTTTTTGGGTCCTTCATGGTTAGTAGCTTGTATAATTGGAGATACATGTAACCGTTTAGGTCTCCAAACAAATTTTGATCTGTCATGACTTTTGGCATAATTACATGCAAATGCCTTATGTCCAAAATTACCACAGTAGTAACATGTAACAAAAAAAGTAGAGTATTTACCAGCAGGTGCCTTAGTCGACTTGAAGCTTTCCTGAGTCGACTTGTTTGAAGTAGGGCGTCTATTGGTAGATCCTTTGTCAGTCAACTTGGAGTTATTAAAAAAATGAGCCCGTTTGTTCGGTTGATCAAAATGGTGACGGGAAGATATGTGCAAACTATTTATTTGTTTACGAAGTTCCACATTTTCTTCTTGAAGTAAGTCATTTTCAACCTGATATTCTTCAAGTAGAATATCACACTTTTCTTTTTCCTTTTTCAACTTGTTATATTCTTCAAGTTGGGTCTCCAGGTTTTTTTTTCCCATTTAGTCTTCATGAGCTCATCAAGAATTTTTCTCATATCTTCTAAAACCTCTTCTATGATACTTTGAAGTTCATTACATTTATCACAATCATGAAATCTTACCTCACTTGTTTCACTTGGGGCCATGATGCAGTTGCTCGTAGATTCCTCATGATCGTTTTCTAATATATCTTCATCACTCCAGATACCAAAAGATTTTCTTTTCTCACTTGTCTCACTTCGTGTCATGAAGCAAAGGTTGGTAACTCCATTATGATTTTTATCTGGCATATATTTATCACTCAATACGCTGGAAGATTTTCTATTACCCTTGGATAGTTTTCTTTTTAGTTCTGGACAGTTGGCTTGGATGTGACCATAATTTCTGCATTTGTAGCACTTTCTGTCATTGTTTTTCTGCTCACTTATTTCATTACCTTTTCTAAAACTTGAATTGACTCTTTCATTTTTCTTGCTTCTTCGCGTCATGTTAGAGACAACTCTTGAAAATAATGCAATATCATCTTCATGTTTGTCTCCTTCTTTTTCGGATTCATTTTCAGACTCAGCAATAGTTGATTTAGAAACAACACTCTTTTTCTTCTCTTCATGTCCATGCTTTTTGAGATGGGTTAGCTCAAAGGCTATAAGGTCTCCACGAAGTTCACCATATGATAGTTTGTCGAGATCTTCATATTCAAGAGCTACAACTTTTGGTTGCCATAAGGTGGGTAAACTTCTTAGAATCTTTCTGACTTGTTCACCACTTGAATATGGTCTTCCAAAGGATTTTAGATCTCCAACTATTTTGCTAAATCGACCAAACATGTCTTCAATGGATTCATCTTCCTTCATTTGAAACAACTCATAATCACGAATCAGATGGCTTATCCTTGTTTGTTTTACTTTACCGGTACCTTCATAGGTAACTTCAAGTTTATCCCACATTTCTTTGGCTGTGTCACAAATTGATATTTTCTCAAATTCTTTTCCTCTTATAGAATTGTATAATATATTTTTGCCTTTGAATTTATCTGCACAATCGCCATATACTCATCAGTATAATCATCAATATCAAGAGTTTCAGTAGATATCTGTCTTTCTGGTTTCTTTTATGGTTTGGACTATAGGAGAGGAAAGTCACCCTTCTTAATGACTCGCCATACTTTGACATCATAAGATTTGATAAAAGCTTCCATTTGAACTTTCCAGTGAGTGTAATATTATCCGTTGAAGTATGGTGGTCTTAATGTAGAAGTTCCCTCTTGGAGTAAGGCTCCAATAACCGTTTGTGATGACATGATCTTTTCTCACTTGCTATTAAGCAAAAATAAAAATGTGATACCTGCTCTGATACCAATTGAAAGTACAAGAAGGGGGGGTGAATTGTAGCCTTTTTAAATTTCTAGTCAACTACTCTTTAGACCTAGTCGACTTATGCGAAGACAGCCTGCACAGAACTGTTAGTCCTTTGGATTTAAACAAGTGTTAATTACAATAAACAGTAAAGGAATAGAATATAGCATAAGAGCGATAAAGTAAATGACTCCAGGAATTTTATACTGGTTCGGAACCAATGTGGTATCCTAATCCAGTCTCCTTGGGTTGTAAGGATGTTATCTCTTGAGCTCTCTGTAATTTGTGTTGAGTACAACGTGTGTGATTTTCAATGTTCATCACTAACGTTTACAGGGTTGGTTTTCACTCGCTCACCAACAACGACCCTTTGGTTTTGACTCGCTCACCAAAGAAACGAACAATAACACAACCTCTCCGGACACATTGCCTGTCCAATTTTTCTATCTCTCTTCTCTCTTTTGTGTACACAGTAAATCTACTAAAGTGAATTACAATGCTTGTTAAGAGTAGAATAAAGGACTTGTAGTTGGATAGACAATTTGTATAGAAGGCTGCGTGAATCATCTTCTCGGTTGCTCTTTAACTTATATTGTTGCCTCCAATATGACCGTTGCTGTGGTCTTCTAATTTTGGAAAAGGATTTCCTTTGCTGCTGCTCCAACTTTCCTTTGGTGCTTCTTGTACTTTTGAACATGATCGCAATTTATATGGCAAATTTAGATATCTTCTCTCAATGCAAGCTTTCCTTTTGAATTGGACAGTAGAATTTTCAGTCATGACGCCAATATCGATTCTTTCCTTGTTGTTGCATAATCCTGGTGCTTGTAAGTATAATGAACCTTCCAATTCTTCCATGATATGCTCACGGGTGATTTTCTTTGTAGGCTTTAGACTTTTTTTTTATCTCCTTGAATCTTGGCTTCTATTGCACAAATATTCTTTGTCAATTGATACTCCATATTTTGTCTTGATCATGTCCTTTTCTAATTTTATTTGCTTCCATAAATTGCCATGGCAGTATTTGAACATGTCCTTTGAACTTGGACACTTTGTACTTCTTGCCTTCTGAGTGTGCATCCATGACACCTGCTACTTTCCTGTAGTTGCTCACACAAGATTTTGTGGAGTACATGTTGGTCCCATTTATTTCCTTGTGGACAATTTGACACTGGAACTTCCTTTGTTACATAATTTCCTTTTGAGCAGGTACTGACTCCCTAAAATAAACCATACTATCTTCTTCCAATAAAATATTTCCTTTTTTATTGATCTCAATATATCTTTGACTCCTTTCTTGATCTTGAAAAATAATCTCTTTTTATAATAGAGAATATACTATACTCATAATATATTTTCTTTCCATAAGAAATATATTATTTCTTGCCTTGTAATACTTCTTCCATGTAGTATCTTTCTTCCACAAAATAATAAATCTTCTCCATGATTTTAGCAACTTTCCTTTCAAGATGTTGAAGAACTTTCCATCCATAATTTCTATAGATTCTTCTTCTAATATTGTAGTAAGCCATTCAATATTTGAATTTTCACTTTAAAATATTATTCCTTTTATGGCGCTTGGAGATTAAATCTCTGAAAATAATCTCCCTTAATAATCCTTCTTATGATATTCTCTTTTCCGTATTTGTTTGGATCTTTACCAACATCTTCTTTCTTGAATAAACATGTACAAAAATAAGATTGCCACAAGTAAATGTTCTTTAATTTATATTGGTTTGTTATCATCAAAATTAATACGCAAAACCTTGAAGCTAGCAGAAAATTTTCACATGTGGGATGTGCGGATGGAAGCTTATTTAGAAGCTTTAGATCTTTGGGAGTCAATTAAGGAAGACTATGAAGTTCCTCCACTATCCGACAATCCAACAATGGCTCAAATGAAGAATCATAAAGAGAGGTTAACCAGAAAGTCTAAGGAAAAGGCGTGCCTCTTTGCTGCTGTGTCATCAATAATTTTTACTCGCATTATGTCTCTAAAATCAGAAAAAGCAATTTGGAGTATCTCAAGTCAGAGTATGAAGGAGATGATCGAATCAAATTTTGCAGGTGCTGAAGCTTGTTAGAGACTTTGAGTTGCAGAAGATGAAAGAGTCGGAAACTATCAATGACTACTCTGACAGGCTTTTGGACATAACAAACAAAGTACGGTTACTTGGTTCTGAGTTTAAGGACTCTCGTATTGTTGAGAAAATTCTGGTTACTGCACCTGAAAGATTTGAAGCCACCATAACTACTTTAGAAAATACCAAAGATATGTCTAAAATTACTTTGGCAGAAATACTAAATTCCTTGCAGGCACAAGAACAAAGAAGGGTTCTGAGAGAGAATGGAATTAGAGAGGGAGCTATGCTAGACAAACACGAATATGGTGGAAGATATAAAAATAAAAAGAATTAAAAGAACCAACAAATAAATGGAGAAGGTGCAGCGCGCAACATCAACAAAAGCAAAGCAGGAAACTCCAAGGGAAATTACTCCCCTTGTAAGCATTGTGGCAAGAACGGACACGCACCTTACAAGTGTTGGAAAAGGCCTAATGCTAAGTGCAATAAATGCAACCAGTTTGGGCACGAAGCAATCATCTGCAAGAATAAAATTCAGCAGCAAGATACGGACGCTCAAGTTGTTAATGAAGAGTAGGAGGATCAACTGTTTGTTGCATCCTGTTTTGCAAGCAATGTTTCAAGCGAGTCATGGTTGATTGATAGCGGATGCAAAAATCACATGACTTATGACAAGGGTCTTTTCAAAGAACTGAAGCCTACCAAAGTTGCAAAGGTCAGGATAGGTCATGGCAGCTATATTCCTGTTGAAGGAATAGGAACCATTGAAATTGAAACACAATAAGGTATGAAAATGGTTTCGGATGTGCTTTATGTACCTGATTTAGATCAAAACTTGTTAAGTGTTGGTCAATTTCTAGAAAAAGGTTTCAAGGTGCATTTTATGGATAAACTTTGCTTGATTAAGGATGCCTCGGGACGTTTAAAGTCAAAATAAGAGGCAAAAGCTTCTCGTTAGATCCACTTGAGGAAGAGCATATGGTGTATTCAGCAAAAGAAAATGTTGCTGAGATATGGCATAAACAACTTCGGCACTATCACTATCAAGGACTTCTCAAGATGCAAAAATTAAAGCTGGTGGAGAACTTACCTGATTTGGAAGTTAATTCTACAGATTGTCGTGCTTGTCAATTTGGGAAACAAAGTAGACTTCCATTCCCAAAGGTAGCCTGGAGAGCCTCAAGAAAGTTGCAGCTGGTTCACACTGATATAGGGGTACCTCAACGGACTCCTTTACTTAATGGTAGTATTTACTAAATTATTTTTATAGATGATGTGACCCGAATGTGCTAGATTTATTTTCTAAAGTTCAGATCGGAAGTTAGGAGCATTTTTTGGAAGTTCAACGCAAAAGTGGAAAATGAAAGCGGGTGCAAAATTCAGATTTTAAGATCTGACAATGGCAAGGAGTATATTTCTCATCAGTTCAATTTATTTTGCGAGGAAGAAAGAATTGAACGTCAACTCACATCTCCTTATACTCCAAAACAAAATGGAGTTAGTGAAAGAAGAAATAGATTCAATATGGAGATGGAAAGATGCATGCTGCATGAGAAAAATTTGCCAAAGAAGTTCTGGGCAGAGGCAGCAAACATAACCATGTTTTTACAAAATAGACTTCCCACGAAGGCAGTGAAAGACCAAACTCCTTTTGAAGCATAGTATGGCTATAAACCTTCGCTGCATTTTCTTAAAGTTTTTGGTTGTCTTTGTTTTACCTATATTCCTCAGCTTAAACGAGATAAACTAGATAAAAAGGCGGCCCCGGGCATTTTCATTGGATATAGTACCTCTTCAAAAGCGTATAGAATTTTCCAACCGGAAAGTGAGAAGATCATTATCATCAGAGATGTCCACTTCATGAAAAATGAAGAATGGGATTGGAAAAACTCAAGTGTTCCTGTCCAGAAAACAAGTCCATGGTTAGACGAAATGGTGGATCATCCACCGGTGAGTGGTACTCGATTGCTTTCTGATATATATCAGAAATGCAATATTGCAATATGCGAACCTGCTAACCCTGAAGACGAACTCAAAGACCCCAAGTGGAAGAATGCAATGGAAGAGGAGTTGTTCATGATTGAGAAAAATAAAACTTGGTAGCTTGTTGATAAACCTCATGACAGAAAAGTAATTGGGGTAAAATGGGTGTTAGAACCAAGTTAAATGTTGATGGTTCAATTACAAGCATAAAGCAAGGTTTGTTGTCAAAGGGTATGCACAGATTTTTGGTATTGATTATTCTGCACTTTTGCTCTAGTTGCTAGGCTCGACACAATCAGGTTACTTCTTTCTATTTCTACACAACTTGGCTAGAAAGTGCATTAGATGGATGTCAAATAAGCATTCCTTAATAGGATTCTCAAAGAAGAAATTTATGTTGAGCAGCTTGAAGGTTTTGTTGTAGAAGGAAAAGAAGGTAAAGTCTATAGACTACATAAAGCTCTTTATGGCCTAAAACAGGCACCAAGAGCTTGGTATAGTCGAATAGATGATTATTTGTTTGGCCTCAATTTTGAAAAAAGTCTTTCAGAATCGACGCTTTATGTTAAACAACATAGCAGTGATATTCTTGTTATTTCTCTTTATGTAGATGACCTTTTGATTACAGGGAGCACCACAAAGCTTATTGATGAGTTCAAGCAAGATATGATGCAAGCTTTTGAAATGACTGATCTTGATTTAATGACATATTTTCTTGGAATGGAGATTAAACCATAAAAAGATAAGGTTTTCATTTGCCAAAAAAATATGCGAACGAAATTATCAAGAAGTTAGGAATGGAGAATTGCAAAGCAATGAATACTCCCATGAACCAAAAAGAGAAACTACGCAAGGAGGATGGAGCTGAAAAGGTGGACAAATCATACTTCAGAAGTATCGTTGAGTGTCTGACGTATCTTACTGCAGCAAGACCAGACATATTGTATGCTGTAAGTATTCTATCAAAATTCATGCATTGTCCCAGTGAAGTGCACCTGAAGGCAGCCAAAAGAGTTGTGCGATACATCAAAGTTACTATCAACTATGGAGTCAAGTTCCAGAGAAGTCGAAATATGGAGCTGTTTGGGTATTCTGATAGTGATTGGGGTGGTTCCTTGGATGATATGAAGAGTACTTTAGGGTACTGTTTCAGTCTTGGTTCGGGAATGTTCTCTCGGTGTTCGAAAAAGCAGGATACTATGGCTCAATCTACTGTAGAAGCAGAGTTTGTGGCAGCTACAGCAGTAGTAAATCAAGCATTATGGTTGAGGAAAATTCTGGTTGATCTGCATATGGAACCAAGAAAGAGTACTGAAGTGTTCGTCGACAACCAGGTTGCGATAGCTATTTCTCATAATCCTGTGTTTCATGAGAAGACTAAGCACTTCAATATCAAGCTTTTCTTCTTGAGAGAAGTGCAAAAAGATGGAGCTATAACTCTAGTCTACTGCAAGACGGAAGAAGAAGTCGCTGATATATTCATAAAGCCTTTACTAGTCAGCAAATTCGAGCTTCTAAGACAAAAACTTGGAGTTTGCAGTTCCTAAAGCAAGGAGGAGTGTTAGAAAATGCTTTTGGATTGCAGTAATTTTTATTTTACTGTTTTAGTTTGAATAAGTCAAAAGTTTGTTAGCTAGATATTTCTATTATCTAGGAAATAGTTGGCAAGTAGGTGTTAGTGAGATCTTTTTTTACTGCATTATTCTACTAGTCCATAGGCTATAAATGTAAGCTCCACAAGTAAATAAATTCAGATTTCTTCCACTGCTATATCAGTCTATTATCTGTGATTTTCTACTTTCACATTACAACAGCATACATTGTTATCGCTTATTTTTTTATCCTAATAACACCTTCGCTTGCGTTCCATTCATAGCAAAATCACAGCTTTTAAAATTCACTCTCTGACAACCTCAAGTTCATGAGCCTCAAGTCCAGCGATATATCATGTTTTCCCTAGTGCAAAGACAACTTTAGATAAAAAATACACTGCAAGGAGAAGAATCATTCTATCATAGAAGGAAATATCACGAAAAAGCCCATTGCCTGGCCCCTTCCTTGATTTACGCATCGATAATTGCCAGCACTTGCAACATCAAGATTTTACAGTTTAGCTGTCCTAATACCATTTGGCATTGACTCCCAAGAAATTGACAAAAAATAGTCAAAGAGTGCCTTCATGACCAAAATCTGTTAACAAAAGAGGAAAAGGTTCATGAAGTTCTACAGTAGACTTCAATAAATTTGATTTCCTCTGTGTATGAAATTAACTTGAAAGAATTACGAGTTTTGGGCAGAACAATTGAAAAAGCTATTGAACAAAACGAAAGATAGTAACTTACAAATAAAAATGAATTGAACTCAAGAACAGTTGATGAATCAACAACAAAGATATGAGAAGTAATAAACTGAAAGGCTCTTATAGATTTTAGATGGAACCTGAAGCTTAGAAAATTTCAGATAAAGTGACTGGCAGTGCTATTCAATTTCCGGGCAGCAGACACGTTGCACAAATATTAGCTAAAGACTAAATTACTTTCACACAAAATTTTAATTCCAACGGCGGAATATTTCTTTGAAGAAGTTCATCACAGAGAAGCGTATCCATTCTTATACTTTGCAGACACAAAAAATCTAACTGATTTTTATAATTTCACAAACAAAATTTGTTTTCTTGATTTGAATTCATCTCCAGAAAAAAAAAAATTCCAATTTCATCCATCAAACCCTAACTCGAAAATTTATAATTAATTCACTCTGTTCTAAAGAATTTGAAAAAAAGAAAAGAAGAAAGAGATAGAAAACAATAAAATTCATATTAAGTAATAAGAAAAGCACCTATACAAGTTGAAGAGATGAGGAAGACGAAGATATCTGAAGCTCTATAAATTGCGATGTACACAAATCGAATAAAACTCACCTTCGTAATAAGGTAAACGCTACACACGTAGTAGTTGGGTAGATATAGAAAAGCCACGTATACAAATAAGCTCAAAAGTCTAATATTCCCTCAAACAAAACTTAAATTACCTATAAGCAAGCATGTCGAAACTCTTTCTCTTCTAAAGAAGAGAAAAATATGGTGAATGCGCGTCTTTTTCTGGAGTTGAAAGTCACGCCAAATTCTTCCATATTTACCAAAGTGTTGTATAATAACACTCATCAAGCTTCTAGTCTATCCCAACCTCCATAATGTTTCTGTCACGACCCCAGTTTGCCCTCCGTAAACATGTCGTGATGGCACCTAGTCCCTATAATTAGGTAAGTCTAACAATGCGGAAAATAACATAGCTTGCGAAATAATTAATTAAAACTGAACAACTAAAATAAAACTGTATATAAATGCCGCTCGGCATATACAATCCAATAGCGCGGAAGTCTACAATATCATCCCAAAACTCATAAACTCACGAGAACACAAGCTAACGGAAAGTAATACACAGCTCTAACTCCAGAATGTCTAAAGCAAAAGTACGAAAGGAAAAGCTAATTGCTAAAGCTAGAATAAGATAGAGACTCCTGGTCTGCGAATGCGGCAGATGTACCTCAAAGTCTCTGCTAGATTTCTCCGCCTCGAGAGTGATATGCCTGAGATGAAATACCTGGATCTGCACATGAAAAACATACGCAGAAGGGGCATGAGTACACCACAACGGTACCTAGTAAGTGCCAAGCCTAACCTCGGTTGGGCAGTGACGAGGAAGGTCAGGGCCCTACTGAGAACAATAATAATAATAAGTCTTGCAACAGTATGAAATAAATCGAAATAATGGGTACAACTATGAAGTATGACATGTTATACAGACAACAATTAACATTCAGAAAATAAGATAACATAGAGTAAAACAACTTAATATCAATACCAACAACAAGGATCACCCAGGATACCGTCCTGTAGTCCCTTTCATCAACTGTCCAAGGAGCTTCCGGGATACCATCCCGTAGTCTATCATATGAGCATGTTCGAAGGACCTCCCAGAATACCGTCCCGTAGTCCAACTATCAATGTGCAGGGGGGACCTATTGGAAATCTAACCCGCAGTCCCAAAGTAAATATGCAGGAGGATCTACCGGGAATCTAAACCGTAGTCCCAAAGTAAACAAACAAGGGAGAACTACCGGAATCCTACATCCGTAGTCCCAATATAAATACACAGTCACAACACGAAGATATTCAAAAATAAAGCTCAAAAATACAATGCAACAGGTAGTTCTAGCCTAACATGCTTCACGTAATGCAAACAAAGCAACTTGAGCAAATAGGTAATTTCGAACAACTAAGCATGATTTTCTAGCTAACACAATCTATAATTGTAAATAAAATACAACAGATAAGAAAGAAACTCAGTCTAAATATTTAAAGTAAGACCGGATTTTTCAACAATTAGCTCAAGTATGCGCTCGTCACCTCACGTACAAGGCATTCAATTATCAAATATCATATCCTAAGGGGAAATGTCCCCCACATAAGGTTAGACAAGCCACTTACCTGTTACCTCAAACCGGCACAAACATCAACTAGAAACCACGCCTTTGCCACGAGTATCCGACTCCAAATGGCCCAAATCTATTCAATTAAATTTCATATCGTAAATAACATCTCAAGCAACTGATTCTACTATTTAATTTAAAGCTAAGATGCGAATTTAGATAAAATAACCAAAATGCCCCTCACGACAACGTCTTGGGATCAGATAAATTTTATATTTTCAGAACCCTCATACTCTCACGAGTCTAACCATAAAAAAATCTCTCAAATCGGAGATCAAACACCCACTCAAAACTCAATAACTTGATCTATGATGTTTTACCCATTTTTCATTCAAAAATCCAAAATTAAGGAGGAATTCGTGATTAGATTAGTGGGTTTTAAGTATAAGAGAGTAGAGAATCGTTACCCAGTCGTTGCCCTCAAAAATCCCTCAAAATTTCTCCCAAATCCGAGCTCCCAAACTTGTGTTTTGATAAAAATGGCTAACCCTCGGATTTTGAAATGTTTATAACTGCCCAGGTATTTGTTCAATGCGATCGCGTGAAATTGAATGCGATTGCGAAGTGTAAATTTTTAAAAGGTTCAAAATTGGTCTATGCGAATGTAGCCCTAGGCCTACGATCACAGAAGAGGAGGAAATAGTTGTACGTGATCGCGAACAGGTCCACGCGATCGCGAAGAAGAAAATGCAAGAAATTACGAGGTCCAAATTTCTACTATGCGAACGCGGGAGGACAATTGCGATCGCGATGAAGGGAAAAGCTGACCTCTGCGATCGCGAACGAGATGATGCAATCGCATAGAATAAAAATATCACCCTCCAAATTTTCGCTATGCGATCGCAGAGAAGAATGGTCTGCAACAGACATGGGCAAAAACTTGCAACTTTTTACAACTCAAAATTGCTCCATTGAGCACCTGAGGCCCCGGGACCTCAACCAAACCTACAAACATATCCCATAACATCATTCAAACTTGTACCAACCCTTAAACCACCTACAACAACGTCGGAAACTCGAATTAACCAATGATTTAAGCCTAAGAACTTCAAATTCTAACAAAACACGCTTTCGATCAAAAACCCAACCGAACCTCGTCCAAATGACCTGAAATTTTACACACACATCCCAAATGACATGACGGGGCTAGTGCAATTCCATTCCAACCTTCGGATCAAAATCTCACTATCGGACCAGAAACTTCAAAAATTCAAACTACGGCATTTCAAGCCTAAAGCAGCTACGGACCTCCAAAACACATTCCGAATATGCTCCCAACCCCGAAATCACTTAACGGAGCTAACGGGGCCATCAGATTTCCATTCCGAGGCCGTCTTCACACTGTTCCAACTACGGTCAAATTTTCAACACTTAAGCTCTCATTTAGGGACTAAGTATCCCAAAACTCTCCGAAACACAAAACCGAACATCCCGGCAATTCAAATTAGCATAAATAGACTTGGGAAAATAGTTAATAGGGGATCGGAGTGTTAATTCTTAAGACAACTGGCCAGGTCGTCACATCCTCCTACACTTAAACATTCATTCGTCCTCGAACGAGCATAAATGCATACCTAAAGTAGTGAAAGATGAGGGTAACTGCTAGGCATATCCTGTTAAATCTCCCAGGTTGCCTCCTTGGCTGGATGACCCCGCCACTGAACTTTTACTGAAGCAATGTTCTTTGACCTCAACTTTCTAATCTACTTGTCCAATATGGCCATTAGCTCCTCAATATAGGATAGATCCTTGTCCAACTGAACTGAACTGAAATCCAACACGTGCGACGGGTCCCCGTGATACCTCCGGAGTATCGAAATATGAATTACCGGAGGAACCCCGACCAAGCTAGGAGGTAAGGAAAGCTCATAAACAACCTCCCCAACTCGCCTTAAAATCTCAAAAGGACCAATAAACCTCAGACTCAACTTTCCTTTCTTTCCAAACCTCATGACGCCTTTCATAGGCGAAACCCGAAGCAAAACCCGCTCACCAACCATATACGAAACATCACGAACCTTCCTGTCTGCGTAGCTCTACTGTCTGGACTGAGCTGTACGGAGTCTATCCTAAATCATCTTAACCTTTTCCAATATGTCGTGAACCAACTCTATGCCCAATAGCCTGGCCTCACCCGACTCAAACCAGCCCACCGGATATCTACACCTCCTACCATATAAAGCCTCATACAGCGCCATCTGACTGTTGGACTGATAATTGTTGTTGTAAGAAAACTCCGCCAATGGCAAGAACTGATCCCATGACCCTCCAAACGCAATCATACACGCACGGAGAATATCCTTAAGAATCTGAATAGTGCGCTCAGACTGTCTATCCGTCTGGGGGTGAAATATTGTGCTCAACTCCACCCTAGTACCTTTCTCCTGCTGTACGGCTCTCTAGAACCGCGATGTAAACTGAGTACCTCTGTCTGAAATAATAGAAACTGGAATACCATGCAGACGAACAATCTCCCGGATATAAATCTCCGCCAACCGCTCCGATGAATAAGTGGTGCACACAGGAATAAAATGAGCGGACTTGGTTAGCCGATCCACAATAACCCAAATGGCATCAAACTTCTTGAAGGTCCGTGGGAGTCCAAATGCAAAGTCAATGGTGATGCACTCCCATTTCCACTCCAGAATCTATATCTGCTAAAGCAACTCACCCGGTCACTGGTGCTCATACTTCACCTGCTGGTAGTTGAGGCATCTAGACACATACCCAACTATATCCTTTTTTTATCGGCCTCCACCAATAGTGCTGCCTCAAGTCCTGATACATCTTCGCGGCACCCGGATAGATGGAATACCGCAAACTATAGCCTCTGCTAAAATTAGCTCTCAAAGCTCATCAACATTGGGCACACAAATCTGACCCTACATCCTCAATACCGCGTCATCTCCAATGGTCACATCTCTGACATCACCACGCTGAACCTTGTCCTTAAGGACAAGCAAATGAGGGTCATCATACTGCTGCTCTTTGATACGATCAAATAAGGAAGACCGGGAATCCACACAAGCTAGAACCCGACTGGGATCTGAAAGATCCAATCTCACAAACTGGCTGGCCAAGGACTGAACATCCATCACCATAGGCCTCTCTAAAGCTGGTAAATATGCCAAACTCCCCAAACTCTCTGTCCGGTGACTCAAGCCATCCGCCACCACATTGGCCTTGCCCGGGTGATACAGAATAGTAATATCATAATCCTTCAGCAACTCTAACTACCTCCTCTAATGCATATTTATATCCTTTTGCTTGAACAAGTACTGCAAACTCTGATGGCCAATAAAGATCTCACAAGGCACACCATACAAATAATGACACCAGATCTTCAAGGCATGAACAATAGCAACTAGCTCAAGGTCGTGGACAGGGTAATTCTTCTCATGTATCTTCAGTTGTCTGGATGCGTAGGCAATCACCGTACCGTCATGCATCAACACTGCTCTGAGGACAACCCTCGAGGCATCACAATAGGCAATATAAGACCCCGGACCGGTAGGCAATATCAAAATTGGTGCTGTAGTCAAAGCTGTCTTGAGCTTCTGAAAGCTCGCCTCACACTCCCCTGTCCACTAAAATGGGGCATCCTTCTGGGTCAATCTAGTCATAGGGGCTGCTATCGATGAAAATCCCTCCACAAAATGACGGTAGTAGCCCGCCAAACCGAGGAAACTACCAATAGCTGTAGCTGAGGACGGCCTAGGCCAACTCTGCATGGCCTCTATCTTCCTCGGATCCACCCGAGGCCCCCGGGACATCAACCAAACCTACAGACATATCCCACAACATCGTTTAAACTTGTGACAACCCTTAAACCACCTAAAACAATATCGGAAACTCGAATTAACCAATGATTTAAGCCTAAGAACTTCAAATTCTAACAAAACACGCTTTCGATAAAAACCCCAACCAAACCTCCTCCAAATGACCTGAAATTTTATACGCCCATCCCAAATGACATAACGGGGCTAATGCAACTTCCAGAATTCCATTCCGACCCTTATATCAAAATCTCACTATCGGACCAGAAACTTCAAAAATTCAAACTTCGACATTTAAAGCCTAAAGCAGCTACGGACCTCCAAAACACATTCCGAATATGCTCCCAACCCCAAAATCACCTAACGGAGCTAACGAAAAAAATTAGATTTCCATTCTGAGGACGCCTTCACACTGTTTCGACTACGGGAAACTTTCCAACACTTAAGCTCTCATTTAGGTACTAAGTGTCCTAAAACTCTTCGAAACTCAAAATCGAACATCCCGGCAATACACATTAGCATAAATAGACTTGGGGGGAAATAATTAATAGGGGATTGGGCCGTTAATTCTTAAGATGACCGGCTGGGTCGTCACATCCTCCTACACTTAAACATTCATTCCTCCTCGAACGAGCATAAAGACATACCTCAAGTAGTGAAAGATGAGGGTAACTGCTACGTATATCCTGCTCGGTCTCCTAGGTCGCCTCCTCGGCCGGCTGACCCCGCCACTGAACCTTTACTGAAGCAATGTTATTTTACCTCAACTTTCTAATCTCCCTGTCCAATATAGCCACTAGCTCCTCAATATAGAATAGATCCTTGTCCAATTGCACTGAACTAAAATCCAACACGTGCGATGGGTCACCGTGATACCTCCGGAGCATCGAAACATGAATTACCGGATGAACCCCAGCCAAGCTGGGAGGTAAGGCAAGCTCATAAGCAACCTCCCCAACTTGCCTCAAAATCTCAAAAGGACCAATAAACCTCGGACTCAACTTTTCTTTCTTCCCAAACCTCATGACACCTTTCATAGGCGAAACCCGAAGCAAAAACGCTCACCAACCATATACGTAACATCACAAACCTTCCTGTCTGCATAGCTTTTCTGTCTGGACTGGGCTATACGGAGTCTGTCCTGAATCATCTTAACCTTTTCCAATGCGTCCTGAACCAACTCTGTGCCCAATAGCCTGGCCTCACTCGGCTCAAACCAGCCCACCGGAGATCTACACCTCCTACCATATAAAGCCTCATACGGCGCTATCTGAATGCTGGACTGATAACTGTTATTGTAAGAAAACTCCTCAAATGGCAAGAACTGATCCCAAGACCCTCTAAACTCAATCACACACGCACGGGAGCATATCCTTAAGAATCTGAATAGTGCGCTCGGACTTTCCATCCGTCTGGGGGTGAAATGTTGTGCCCAACTCCACCTGAGTACCTAGCTACTGCTGCACGGCTCTCCAGAACCGCGATATAAACTGAGTACCTCTGTCTGAAATAATAGAAACTGGAATACCATGCAGAAGGACAATCTCCCGGATATAAATCTCTGCCAACCGCTTTGATGAATAAGTGGTGCACACAGGAATGAATTGAGCGGACTTGGTCAGTCGATCCACAATAACCCAAATGACATCAAACTTCTTGAAGGTCCGTGGGAGTCCTGATACAAAGTCCATGGTGATGCGCTCCCATTTCCACTCTGGAATGTATATCTGCTGAAGCAACCCACCCGGTCGCTGGTGTTCATACTTCACCTGCTGGTAGTTGAGGCATATAGACACATACCTAACTATAGCCTTCTTCATCGGCCTCCACCAATAGTGTTGCCTCAAGTACTGATACATATTCGCGGCACCCGAATAGACGGAATACCGTAAATTATGGGCCTCTGCTAAAATCAGCTCTCGAAGCTCATCAACATTGGACACACAAATCCGACCATACATCCTCAATACCCCATCATTTCCAATGGTCACATCTCTAGCATCACCATGCTGAACCTTGTCTTTAAGGACAAGCAAATGAGGGTCATCATAATGTCGCTCTCTGATACGATGAAATAAGGAAGACCGGGAAACCATACAAGCTAGAACCTGACTGGGCTCCAAAAGATTCAATCTCACAAACTGGTTGGCTAAGGCCTGAACATCCATCGCCATAGGCCTCTATGAAGTTGGTAAATATGCCAAACTCCCCAAACTCTCCGCGCGTCGACTCAAGGTATTCTCCACCACATTGGCCTTGCCCGAGTGATACAGAATAGTAATATCATAATTCTTCAGCAACTCTAACCACCTCCTCTGATGCATATTTAGATCCTTTTGCTTGAACAAATGCTGCAAACTCTGATGGTCAGTATAGATCTCACAAGGCACACTATACAAATAATGACGCCAGATCTTCAAGGCATGAACAATAGCAGCTAGCTCAAGGTCATGGACAGGGTAAGTCTTCTCAGGTATCTTCAACTGTCTGGACGCGTAAGAAATCACCCTACCGTCCTGCATCAAAACTACTCCGAGGCCAACCCTCGAGGCATCACAATAGACAGTATAAGACCCCAGACTAGTAGACGATATGAAAATTGGTGTTATAATCAAAGTTGTCTTGAGCTTCTGAAAGCTCGCCTCACACTCCTCTGTCCACTAAAATGGTGCACCCTTCTGGGTCAATCTAGTCGTAGGGGTCGCAATCGATGAAAATCCCTCCATAAAACGATGGTAGTAGCCCGCCAAACCAAGGAAACTTCGAATCTCTTTCGCTGAGGACGGCCTGGGCCAACTCTGCACGGCCTCTATCTTCTTCGGACCCACCCGAGGTCCCCTGGACCTCAACCAAGCCTACGTACTTATCCCATAACATCATTTAAACTTGTACCAACCCTTAAAACACCTAAAACAACGTCGGAAACTCAAATTAACCATTGAATTAAGCTTAAGAACTTCAAATTCTAACAAAACACGCTTTCGATCAAAAAACCAACCAAACCTCGTCCAAATGACGTGAAATTTTATACACACATCCCAAATGACATGACGGGGCTAATGAAACTTCCAGAATTCCATTCTGACTCTCGGATCAAAATCGCACTATCGGACCAGAAACTTCAAAAATTCAAACTTCGGCATTTCAAGCCTAAAGCAGCTACGGACCTCCAAAACACATTCCGAATACGCTCCTAACCCTGAAATCATCTAACGGAGCTAACAAAACCATCGAATTTCCATTCAGAGGCCGTCTTCACACTGTTCCAACTAGGGGAAACTTTCCAACATTTAAGCTCTCATTTACGGACGAAGTGTCCCAAAACTCTCCGAAACTCAAAACTGAACATGCTGACAATTAAAATTAGTATAAATAGACTTGGGGAAACAATTAATAGAGGATCGGAACATTAATTCTTAAGACGACCGGCCGGGTCATCACAGTTTCTAAGGTTCTTGATTTAATTCTAGCTATGCCTCATCCTGGTAGTAGGTACATATTTTTGCTTCCAAACATACATGCAAGTATATATGATCATACAAGTAATAAAATGATAAGTCTAGTGTTAAACCTACAAAGCCTTGTATTAACTACCCACTAAATTCACTGAGATTGTTATTCCTTTGAGTTAATCAACGTTCAAAAATGTGATTGTACTAAACAATAATTCTAACTAGTAACTAAATTATTAAGCAGGAAATGGTTGTTGTGTATTCAGTAGAGACAATATTCCATGGTTGTGATCGATTCACCAATCCTACTGTATTTTAGTTAACTTCCACTTTCATAGTATTCACTTATGGTTGCTAATTAATTTAACAATTGATCTCGTAGCCTTCTCCCGAAGTACTACGCGTCCTATTCAAAATAGACTAACGCATATACTCTTATGAAATCAATATATTAAGAATGCATTAAGATTATGAGAACTAATTAAGTACGATCACTAGGTATATTCCTATCCTAACCAAAAATCCCCCCCCCCCCAAAGTTAAGATCGTGCTCTTTTCAATTCTTCTCTAATCTAAACATGGCTTTCCCAAGCACAACATAGATACTTAATAGAACCTAAATGCTGACCAGGCAATTAAGCAATAAATCACATAATTGAAGAAATAATCATATATTGGTGAATTGTAATTAAGGTTAAATCAACATTATAGAACAATAATCATGGCTAAATCACAACCTCCAAACTATAGGTTTTAGCCATTCATGATAACATCAAATAATTTCATAAGTGTTGAATAATTGAAAATACTAAGAAAAGATGAAAATAATCTGAGATATCCTCGCTCTCAAATGTTTTTTGTGTGTATTCTCTCTTCAAAGTGGCGTAAGCTTAATCTTTCTTTTATACGTGTTGGGTACGTCTAAGGCCGAAATAACCTTGTCCCGAACAAACTTGGATAAACTCCCCTCACCAGCGTCTAGGGCAGCGCAGGGCGCTGGCTTACTGAAGATTCTGACGATACAAAGGACCATGCCTGGGGGAAGTCTAAGTATCCTGTGAGCCATAAGTGTTTCGGCCTTTGGCTTTTCAGGGAGTTTCTTGTCCACCTCGCTATTTTTTTGCTTTATTTGTGTATTGGGGATACTCTACTCCTTGAAGTGTGAGGTGGAAGAATATTAGTAGTAGTGTGTTAGAAAAATATTAATTTCTTATTTTTATTTTCGTAGTTGTGTAGTATTTTAGTAGCTCTTAAGAAAAATAGAAAAAAAAGTAGAAAAATTGGACTTTTTCTGACGATGGATCTCCTAGATAATTTTCTTGATGGATTTAATTATAAAGAAAAAGGACAAAAAAATTTTTTTTGTAGGTAATGTAGTAATTCCCCTTGGTTTTTTTTTGCCGCGATTCTTTTTCAAGGATTTTGTTTGAACCGGGTGTAGTTAATTCTTTAAGGAGTAGGAGTCATTGTGCTATGAATTGAATTGAAGCAATATCTCTTAACTTTTCTATGCCTTGAGAATATTTAGTACTTTGGTTGTGACGTTTAGGCTCAGTTTTTGACTATTGTATAAGTAACTTAAATTGTATGATCTTAACTATGCTTAACTGTTTTGACTAAAGTGTCTTGATGAATCCAATCTTGAGTGAGTTATTTGACATGTGTGTGAGAGGGTTATGTGTTATTCTATGCATTGCATTTGATGTCTAGAACTTGCTCCGTGTGTGTGCCGAAATAGTATATTTGTTCAGTCTTGGAAGTGATCTAGGCGTTTCTTTGTTGAGCCCAAATATATATATTTTACCCGTCATATTGTTGTGTATCGTAGTTCCTTGAGCATGTAATCTTATTTCTTTGGCAACCACATTACAAGCCTCACCCATTTGTTTGAATTAACCATCTATTTGAATCTTTTCACCTCTCATGAGCATTTGAATTGTAATGAACTTTGTAAAAGTTAAAGTGTAGGGTGGTTGGATTGGCTTTTGAGCGGAACTAATGAAATAAGAAGAAAGGTGCAGTATTTTGAAAAAGTAAGAGCCAATTGAATTGAAAAAGAAAGAAAATAGTTTTATTGCTGTGAAAAATATTCCTTAATAGTGGTGACTCTTGATATAATTATGCGTAAAGAAGTATGGAGTTAATATACATTGATGTGAAGGCGGAGTTATGATTTGACATAAGTGTAAGGTTTTAAATGTTAAAGTATATGTATTAAAGTGCTTAGGGAGGTGTAGCCACTCTTATATCCAAATGTATCATACCCGACCCGTAGACTACAATATAACCAATTGAAGTCCTACTTGATCCTAAATTGAAATCTCGAATAGTAGAGTAGTACACTATGGGCAAGCTGATCACGCCCAACTATGCCTTATAAAAGACAAAGCGGTCGTTGTAAATATAATCCAGTTTTCAAGTCCGGAGTCAAATCCTCAGGGAACTAACCTATCTATCACAACTCTTAGCGATGCTATTACAAGCTCAAACAATTTTTGGATGCAAGATTTTTATCAATAATTAATGGAATTTGTTTAACTAAAGTGTAATGATATTAAAACTAACAATATTCTAAATTATAGATAATTCAATGGTAAAAAAGATCTAGGGTATTGATTTTCCCAATTATTAGTTTAATTCTTAACTCTTTTGCTATAATCTCGCCGTAATACTCTATAGGGATTATGAGATATGGGTTACCGCAATTATCTCTCGATCAATTACGATAATTTACTAGAGCATTATCTCTAACTAATCTAGTTAATAATTTATGCAGCTCTGAATTATCCTACCAAAGTTTCGTTATCTCTAACCCCACTTTTAAATTCAAGTAACAAATCTCTTCAATTACCCAAAAGTGGTGCTATTCAACAACAATATAACCTAGTAGTCTTTCTCAAGAACCACAAGGAAATTAGACATGATTAATCAAGGGCCCATTCAATTAATCACCATACAAAGTATAGTTGAACAATCATATAATAAACCCAACTCGATTATAACAAAAGTGAGCCAAAACTTCATCTGATAATTGGTTCTATCAACCCTAGATTGGATGTTTAGCTACGCATAATTGTTTTCATAATCACAACAGCAAAATTCATAATCAATGATCAACACAAAAGGAAGAAAGATAGAACTCGATGCCTAATTTTCCTCCTTGCCTCTTGCCTCTTCTTTCCTTCAACAAAACTCTAAAAACCTTGACACTCCTTCTTTAGGCGACTTGGGCTTCTTATATGTTAAGGAGAGTTGCACCCAAACTTACGAAATTACCCTTGGAAATAAGGTTCAGTGATCTGACGATCACGGCCGCGCATATTGCGTTCCATTCTGCTGGACTAGCGCGGATGGAGCGCTTAGCCTACGCTAGTGAGGTTCAACTATTTTCTCCTTCTTATTTCACACGCATTCACCTCCGAGTGGCTTTCCTTGCTCCAAATTAGCTCCAAAAGTTGTTCAATATCCTCATTATCAACACTTGCTCCTGTAAAGCAAAAAACCGCAATCAGATCATTTTGTTATCATTTAGCACTGAAAACATCACTAAAGTATGGTTAATTTCGAGCATAAATAGCATCTACATCACATGATATACACTACTATCAACACCTAACACTTAAACCGTTGCTAGTCCTCTAGCAACAAAACTACTCTCTATAGGCCTAATCATCATTAGTTCGCTTCCCTACTCCTTATACCAAGATTAATTCACACAGATAGACTACATTAGCGTAAAATCATAACCTCAAGAGTGGACTCTCTCTCTAGCCAGGTAATGTCCCTAACCGACTTTCATACTCTCAGTCAAAGGTCCAGACATACCTATCCTTCATGAATCACATGCCCACTCATAACAAAAGAGACTTGCATCATGGTCATTATAATTCACACACTAAGGAATTCAAATACCTAAGATTCCACTCACCCTCAGACAGAAATTCTTATGCCACAAACAACACATCATAGGCTTGCCGTAATGTAATGCTCGACTAATCAAGCTCATTTGATCTAGAATCAAGTAGGACTTTATTTGGTTGTAATGTTGGCTTCGGGACAGGTAGGATACATATGGGTATAGTGACTACACCTCCCTTACCACTTCAATACATCTTTCACTTTTAAGCCCATACCTTTGTCAAACCTTCATTCCACCTTTATATCAGTGAGTTAAACCCCCTACTTCTTTAATCACACTTACATCAAGAGTCACCACTTAGCAAGGAAAATATATACAATTTTTTTTCAATTCAAGTGGCTCTTATTTTCTTCTCAACACCGTGCACCTTTCTCTTATTTCATTAGTTCCACTCAAAAGCCCAACCAAACACCACACATTTTAACCACCATATTCCTTATAGTTAAAGTGTTTCCAAGAGGTGATAAGGTTCAAAAAGATAGACAATTCACAATTTGGGTAAGGCTTTTAATGTGGTTTCCAAAGAAATAGGATTAAAGGCTCAAATGGGTTAACTAGGATATATACAATCAGGTGGGTGAAAACATATATAGATAGATTCAACAATGAAATGCCTATATCACTTTCCAGACCAATTAAGACTACCATTTCGCTTCGTACACACACAGGGCAAGTTCTAGGCATTGAATGTTAGCATAGAATATACAAAGCCTTTCTCACACATGGCACATGACTCAATTCAGCTAGGACCATCAGACACTCTACTCAAGGTGCTTAAACCAACTCAAGTACACACATTTTAAGGCTTTGTTGCTAGAGTTAACTAATGAACCTAAGTGTCAGATTAAAGCAATCCCTATTCTTCTTCACCCAAAAATTGCTAAACTAGAAAAAAGAAAAACTAACTACACACTGTTCAAATGGAAACCCTTGGAAAAGAACCGTGATTTAAAGAAAAACCAAGGGGGAGTTGATACACTACCTAACAGAAGAAAATCTTTTTGTTTATATTTTTTTGTTCGACTTAAGTCCCTCAAGAGACCAGTCGAGAGGTGTCCGTCTTCGGGCAAAGTTGAAGTTAAGTAACAGCAACCAAAAATACCAAACAAGTCTATACAATTGTACAACAACAAAAATCATCCCCCACCCCACACTTAAAGATTTGGCATGTGCCCATGTCAAAGAAATTAAAGTAGAGTAAGGTAAGGGGACTTCCCTGATGTTCAGTCCTAATCGGAGACAGTGCCAGATCAAGGTGACACGCCCGACCCAAAGCACGCAGCCAGCCCATGATTTTCTTTTCCAATTTAGCATTCTGGGTGGCCAAAGCATCCACTCGCGTCCCCAAGTCTGCGACTATGGTAAGCCTCCCTGCCATCTCTTGCTTTAAGGTTGTTAACCGGGTAACCTGACCGACCCTAGATGGTTCTGCAGCTTCTGCAACGTGCTCATGGGTGGGCGACGTGGCTTCGACTTCCTCCTGCTCCTCCTCTCCTTCCTCAGATGCATATGAGTCATCATTATCATCACCACCAGGTGCCACAGGCTCCTTCCCAGTAATCACCTTATCTGCTCAAAATTTTGCCTCTCTTGACACTTTTCCATCCACACTCAAATTTTCTAGCACCCGAGCTGTCCGACAAAGCCTAGTGACTATAGAAGGGAAGAAGAAACCATATCTCTTTACTGAACAACATGTAAACATCTCCTCATGAATAAGCTTGGCTACGTCAAAGTTATGACTATTAATAAAACACCAAATAAATGCAGCCCGAGGAGCATTCACTTCCGCGGTGTTGGAGGATGGGAGTAGGCGGTTGTTGATGACATACATCCAGCACTTCCCCTCAAAGGCCAGTGCCGCTGAATGGAACTTCTACCCGTATTTCATCCACACAATTTCCTTTCTAGGTATACATATAGTTTCAAAGAATACCTACCACTAGGTGTATCTTCTACCATATGCTTCATTATAGTCTTCCGTCTCTGCCACAGGTATGGGCAACTGGTATATATTCCGAATAGCCTCAACAGAGGCATCCATAGCCTTCTTGCGCACTGTGACTACACCATTTACATTTTCTTTAACGTTGGCATAGAACTCGCGCACAACCATCAAATTCCCATCATCCAGCTCTTTAAATAAAGTTTCTAGCCCATACCTGACCAGCTAATTGTACAAGTTGGGTCAGCCATGGTAGAGCACATCTATATCCATGCCTCTATCCGGTATTGGTTTCTTGGATGCCTTATCAGTAAAACGGTCCTGAGTTGTGGCGAAGACGAACCTGTTACTATCATAAGGATGAGCCAGAGCTGAAGCGCGCACCTCTGGAGGAACCAACTTGGCCGTTGGATAAAGCACCGGTGGTTCGTCATTTCCTGAAATGTGCCATAGTACCTGGAAGAATAATAGCATTAGCACATCACAAAAGATGTGACTCAACTGCGGATACTCAGACTTCACTCGCACAATTGATCACAATTACCATTGACACTCACTGTGGCATTTTAGCAAACACTTGGTGGGCATCATTTACCAGAACGCCCAATTAAGCATGTTATAAACTAATGTTCATCACAATTGCCCCAATATTACCCACTTAAGTTAAGATATGCATCTACACAAACACAACAATCCATAAGCAACTATGTATACACTACAACTTACTTTTAAAAGAAAACAAAAGAAGAAAAACTAATACATAATCAAGAATTCAAAATAAAACCCAACCAAAATTGGAAAAAATAACCTTACTTGAAATGTGAGGAGATTGTGAGAAGTGAATAAGAGTGGTGAGAATGGAATTAGCGTTGAACCTTGAGGGGATTAGGGCTGGAATTATTTGGGAATGGGAAAAGAGGCGTGTTTGAGTGGAGAGGGAGGGCCTTAGTCGGGGGAGGGGGGGAGAGAAGAGGGGTTTGAGGTGTGATAGGAGAAGAAGGGGGTTAGGGTTAGGGTAAATAAATAAATATAATTAAAATAACAAAATAAGAAAATTTAAAGAAAATGTTAACTTATACAAAGTGGCAGGCAGAATGGTACTAGCATGGTCCAAGCGCGGTTTCGAGCGCGGTCGCGCTAGTAAAACAGAAAAATTAGCCATATGCACGGTCTTAGTGTGGACGCGCTCTTGGGCAGAAATTTGAGGCAGAATACTTGGCCATATGCACGGTCTTAGCGTGGCCGCTCTCCTGACCTCGAGATGTTTCAACTTTATACCTATTCCTTCATCATTTGATGGACTTATCAACCGCCCTAGCTTAACTGCACTAGTTAGTACTTACTACAATAAAAAATAACAAATTCTTACTACACTAAAGTCACTACGCATTGGGTTGTCTCCCAACCAGCGCCTTAGTTAATCTTATAGCACGTTACAACAAGTCAATGGATTGCCTCCCATGCAGTGCATGATTTAACGTCACGGCACGATACAGGCTCATGTCATCACTCCTCATTTGTGTATTGGGGCTCCTCCAATGTTATCACCACACCTTCCCCTTTTTCTTCAGTCATTCCAAGGTAATGTTTCAACCTCTGCCCATTCAATTTGAATTTGTTTGTCCCATCTTTAGATTCGTTCTCCACAGCTCCTCTTAAGAACATTTGCACCACTCTGAATGGTCCTGACCTTCGGGACTTCAACTTACCCGGGAACAACCTCAATCTTGAGTTATATAGCAATATTAATTCTCTAGGTTCGAAGTTCCCATACAAGATGTGCTTATCATGCATCAGTTTTATCCTGTCTTTATATAGTGTAGCACTCTCGAATGCCTGGAACTAGAATTCCTCAAGCTCATGAAACCTATTAACTTAGTTGGTGCCCGCTATTTCCATGTTTAAGTTCAACTGGCCGCAATGCCCATAGTGCTTTGTGTTTAAGCTTAATCGGAAGGTGGCATGCCTTTCCAAATACCAACTTGTATGGCGACATACCAATTGGAGTTTTGAAGGCTGTACGGTATGCCCACAATGCATCATCCAGCTTCCTTGCCCAATTAGTTCTTGTTGTATTCACTATTTTTGAGAGGACACTTTTGATTTCTCTATTGGATACTTTCACCTGCCCTGCTTGTTTGTGGGTGGTAAGGTGAGGTTACCTTGTGGCGAACTCCATACTTCTCCAACAGGTGTGTAAACTCTCTATTGCAAAAATGAGAGCCACCATCACTGATTATGGCTCGAGGGATGCCAAAATGTGTGAAGATGTTTTTCTTTAGGAACCTGGTCACCCCTTTTGCATCATTGGTTGGGAGAGAAATGTCTTTGACCCACTTGGAGACATAGTCAATGGCAACCAGTATATACTCGTTACTGTATGAGCTGACTAAAGGTCCATGGAGTTGATCCCCCATATGTCAAAGACTTCTACCTCTTAGATTGTGGTCATTGGCATCTCATGACGACAGGATATGTTGCCCGTCCTTTGACATTCATCACAGGTTTTGACCAAAGTATGGGCATCCTTGAACAATGTAGGCCAATATAGGCCTGATTCCAACACCTTTGCTGCTGTCCTAATTCCTCCAAAGTATCAACCATATGGCGAAGTATGGTAAGCTTTCAAAATAGAGGGTTGATGTTGCTTGGGGATATACCATCGGATCATGTTGTCAACACATATTTTGAACAGTAGAGGTTTATCCCAATAATATGCCCGACAATCACAAAATTTTTTTTCTTTTGAATTGAGGATAGATCATGAGGTACAATACCACATGCTAAGTAATTAGCAATATCAGTATACCATGGTGCCTCCTCCATTGTCACAACAAGTAATTGCTCATCCGAGAATGCCTCAAGGTTATCTTCAACCTCCGTTCTCTTTTCTGCCCCCTTCCGAACTCGAGAGGTGGTCTGCTACTTGGTTGTCTGTCCCCTTTCGATCACGAATCTCCAAGTCAAATTCCTATAGCAACAAAACCCAGCAAATCAAACGGGTCTTTGACTCCTTCTTTGCCATCAATTACCTAATGGCTGTATAGTCAGTATAAACAATAACTTTTGAGCCAATCAGGTATGACCTAAATTTGTCGAAGGCAAACACTACAGCTACCATTTCCTTTTCCGTGACCGTGTAGTTCAGTTGTGCACTATTAAACGTCTGGCTTGCAGTAAATTAGGTGCATAATTTTGTCCTTGCGCTGCCCCAAAACCACTCCTATAGCGTAATCACTGGTGTCGCACATCAGCTCGAATGGTTGTTCCCAGTTGGGTGAAACAATGATGAGTGCAGTCACCAATCTCTTCTTCAGCCCCTCTAATGCTAACCTGCAATCATCAAAAAACATAAAGTGCTGGTCTTTTTCAAGTAGCTTACATAAGGGGTTAGCAATTTTTGAAAAATCCTTGATGAACTACCTGTAGAATCCAACATGCCCAAGGAAACTTCTCACTGCTTTCACTGAAGTGGGTGCTGGGAGCTTCTCAATCACATCAATTTTTGCTTGGTCTACTTCAATACCATTCTTGGAAACTCTATGCCCCAACACTATGCCTTCTTGTACCATAAAATGGCACTTCTCCCGGTTCAACACCAAATTTGTCTCCATGCATCGTTAGAGCACTCTTTTAAGATTGTTAAGACAATATTTGAATGAATCCCATACTACGGAGAAATCATCCATAAACACCTTCATAATGTCTTCGACCCTATCGGTGAAAATGGCTAACACACCACTGGAATATGGCTAGTGCATTGCAAAGTCCAAAGGGCATCCTGCAAAAGCCAAAGATGCCATACGGACATGTGAAAGGCATTTTATTTCTATCTTCCAAGGCTATTGAGATCTGATTATACCTTAAGTATTCATCAAAGAAACAATAATGTGATAGCCCAGCTAACATGTCCAATATCTGGTCAATAAAGGGCAAGGGGAAATAGTCATTTCGAGTGGTTGCGTTTAATTTCCTGTAATCCATGCAAATCTGCCACCCTGTGACTGTACGAGTTGAGATCAACTTGTTCCTCTCAATTTGTACCATTTTCATTCCACCCTTTTTCGGTACACACTAGACGAGGCTTACCCAATTACTGTCAGAGATCGGAAAAATGATTCCCATGTCCAGCCACTTGATAAGCTCCTTTTTGAATACCTCTTTCATATTTGGGTTCAGCCTTCGTTGATGTTCCTTGGAAGGTTTGTGCCATTCTTCCAGACAAATCTTGTGTATGTAGAAGGCCGAGTTAATACCCTTTAGGTCTGCCATGGTCCAACCAATGGCAGTTCTTTATTCGTGCAACACCTGCAGTAATTGTTCTACATGCACCACTAGCAAACTAGATGATATAATAACAGGAAAAATAGAATTGAGACCCAAGAAAGCATACCTGAGGTGGGATGGAAGCGGTTTCAGCTCCAGCTGTGGTGGTTCCTCTATTGATGGTTTTGCAAGTGGTGTAGATCTCTTTTCTAATTCAATGGGCTCAAATTGAGGTTCCATCTTCCAGAATCCTTGGCCTTCGAGTTCCATGACCCACTCTGCCAACCCTTCACCATCCATCTCTTCTTAATTTGTCAAGCAAGCTCCCAATGGATCTTTAACATTCAGGGTTTCATCATCTTCATGCAGGATCACATCCACAGCTTCCACTAGTGAGCAATTTGCATATTCACTGGGTCTCCTCATGGATTGTTGAATATTACTTCTTCATCATTCAACCTCATTTTTAATTCCCCAGTTTCACAGTCAATCAAGGCTCTCCCAGTGTCTAAGAATGGCCTCCCCAGAATTATGGGTATCTCTTCATCTACCTGGTAGTCCAGAATCACAAGGTCTAAAGGGAATATAAACATTCCCACTTGTACCAGCACATCATCAAGAATCACGTCGACCTTTTAACTATGCAGTCAGCCAGTTGCAATAGCATCAAAGTCGGTTTAGCTCTGCCAATGTCCAGTTTTATATATATATTTCTCAAGGCATCAAGTTTATGTTGGATCCTAAGTCACACAATGATTTTGCAAAAGCATAACTCCCAATAGTACATGGAATAGTGAGGCTACCTGGATCAAACATCTTTTGCGCCATTGGTCTTGTCACTACTACACTGCATGTCTGTGTTAGAGTTACTGTGGATAGGTCCTGAAAATCAAATTTCTGTGACATCAGGTCTTTCATTATTTTTGCATAGCCTGGCATTTCCCTCAAAGCATCCATCAGAGGGATATTCAATTGAATCTGATGAAGCATCTCCATGAATTTTCTGTATTAATCTTATTTCTTTTGTTTGCTAGTCTCTGAGGGAATGGTGTAGGAATCACTCTTTATCCAGTGCTTGCTGGCTGTTTTTGTTGGAATTTTGCGGCACAAGAGGTACCACCTGTTCTGCAACTTATTCACTTTCTTTAGCCTTACCCTTATCAACCTGAACCTTTTCAACCACTATTTTAGTGGCTGATTCATCTATCTCTAATGGAACTGGAGTGGCCGATGTAGTCTCTCTTCTAGATTGAGCAACTTCTTGCTCCCCGTGTAAATCTCTCCTATGTTGGAGACTTACTACCATTAACTGATTTGGGTTTTGCTCCTTAGGTTTAATGTTCGTGTGAGCAAGCAATGTTCCTTTGGGCGGTTATTTAAGGCCATGTACAGCTGCCCCAGTTGAGTTTCAGTACTCTTAATTGTTGAGTCATGCTGCATTTTTTCCTGCATCTTACCATTTGTTCCAATGAGTGCAGTATACCCCTAATTTCTACCATTTTGCCATCCTGTTGCTGATGAGGTGGCTGATAGATCAACTGTTGCTGGTGCTGCTATTGATAACCATGTTGTCTCCGATATGGCAACATTTGGCCTTGGGGCCGCATACCTCCAGGTTATGGCATTGTAGGTCTGTACTGCTGGTTGGGTGATGGTCCTCATTATTGTCCTCCTTGCCTCTGACCCCCAAAATTGTTGACATAATTCATATCCTTTGTTAACCCTTGGTTTTTACCTTCTTCACTCCATGAATACACATAAGACTGATTAATGCAAGGTGTACACAGTCCTCCATTTGTTGTGTCAATGATATGCACTTGCTTTGTACCCATATTATCAATCTTCTTTGTCAGTATACTCATCTGAGTCATGAGTGTGGCTATGTTCTCTACATGTGAATTATTTGGGTCAAGAGGAACTGAATGCACTATTGGTGTCAGGGTTGTACCTCTCGTCATTCACTCCGAATTCTGGGACATCTTGTCAAGAAGGATTTTGCACTCTGTGAATGTCTTGCTCAGGAATGCACCCCTAGCTGAAGCATCTACATTGGCTTTTAAATTGTCTACTAAACCCATGCAGAATCTCTAGCCGAGCATCTAGTCTGGAATACCATGGTGGAGACACTTCACTAGCATCCCTTTGAATCTTTTCCAAGTTTCCTGCAAGGTCTCAGTAGGCTGCTATTTATACTGTAATATCTTATCAATCTGTCATGTAGTCTTGTTGGGCGGATAAAACTTGTTAAGGAACTACTTGACTAATTCCTTCCAAGTGGCAATGGAATTTATTGGGAGCGAATTCAGCCAATCCTGAGATTCCCTAGTCATAGAAAACCATAACAGTAACAGCTTGATGGATTATGGGGTCACATTTGGCTGCCTTTGGGTCACACAAATCGATAGAAAATTTTTCAGGTGTTGTTGAGGGTCTTCAATGTGTGATCCGGAGAATAATCCCTTATTCTGCAGAAGATGCAGGATGTTGTTCATGATCTAAAATGTCTCTGCTTGTATTTGGGGAACAGCAATGGCGGTGGCCAGGTTCTTAGTTGTTGGTTGTGTCCAATCATAAATTACAGCTTCTGGCCAAGAGGTGCCACCATTCTGACGTGTGGGTCATCTACGTCACCCATTTCAATTTCAGTTGCGAGTTGGTGTGTTTGTTGTGATTGTTTGTTCTTCTTGTTGGCACGGTTTAGTGCCCTGAATGTTTTCTCGGGGTTTGAGAGCCATCTAAGTAGTTTACTAGTCCTCGAAGAATCTCTAGGCATACACCTGAATCCCACAAGAGTTCAAATGCGAGAATTTCAATGAAAAATTATTAACACCGTAGAAAATTGATCTAAACTAATAATTCTAGCACAAATTCTAAGTGGTAATAAATAACACCGTTAAATCCCCGGCAATGGTATCAAAATTTGATCGCGCTCAACTATGCCTTATAAAAGACAAAGCGGTCATTGCAAATATAATCTGGTTTTCAAGTCCGGAGTCGAATCCTCAGGGAACTAACCTATCTATCATAACTCTTAGCGATGCTAGTACAAGCTCAAACAATTTTCGGATGCAAGATTTTTATCAATAAATATTAGAATTTGTTTAACTAAAGTAGAATGATATTAAAACTAACAATAATCTAAATTATAGATAATTCAATGGTAAAAAATATCTAGGGTATTGATTTCCCCAATTGCTAGTTTAATTCTTAACTCTTTTAGTATAATCTCACCGTAATACTCTATGAGGATTATGAGCTGTGGGTTACTGCAATTATCTCTCGATCAACTATGATAATTTACTAGAGCATTCTCTTTAACTACTCTAGCTGATAATTTATGCAGCTCTGAATTATCCCACCAAAGTTTCGTTATCTCTAACCCCACTTTTAAATTCAAGTAACGAATCTCTTCAATTACACAAAAATGGTGTTGTTCAACAATAATATAACCTAGTACTATTTCTCAAGCAACACAAAGCAATTAGATACAATTAATCAAGGGCCCATTCAATTAATCACCATACAAATCATAGTTGAAAAATCACATAATAAACCCGGCTTGATTATAACAAAACTGAGTCAAAACATCATCTGACAATTGATTCCATCAATCCTAGATTGGATGTTTAGATACGCATAATTGTTTTTATAATCACAACAGCAAAATTCATAATCAATGATCAACACAAAAGGAAGAAAAATAGAACTCGATGCGGAATTTTTCTCGTTGCCTCTTTCCTCTCCTTGCCTCTTGCCTCTCCTTGCCTTCAACAAAACTCTAAAAACCTTGACACTCCTTCTTTTACTTGGAATTCTTATATGTTAAGTAGAGTTTCCCCCAAACTTCTGAAATTACCCCTGGAAATAAGGTTCAACGATCTGACGAGCACGGTCACGCTTAGACCGCAGCGCGTATTGCGTTCCATTCTGCCTGGACTAGTGCGGCTAGAGCATGCCCGCGCTAGTTAGGTTCAGATTTTTTCTCCTTTTCTCTTTCTTCTTTCATGCGCATTCACCTCCGAGTGGCTTTCCTTGCTCCAAATTAGCTCCAAAAGCTGTTCAATGTCCTCATAATCAACACTTGCTCCTGCAAAGCACAAAAAACCTCAATCAGAGCATTTTGTTATCATTTAGCACTAAAAATATCAATAAAGTATGTTTAATTTAGAGCATAAATAGCATCTACATCGTATAATAAGGGCTACTATCTCAAGCCTATGGTGCATCTTTTGTGGCATATGAATGTTATTTCTGAGAGTGAGTGAATTCTTTCTATCTTGAGTTCCTAATTGTTCTTAAATTTTATTTTGTGTGGAACTACTCTCGTTTGTTGTGTGAGGGCGCTTGATTCATGAAGGAAAGATAATGTCATTGACCTCTATGTTATAGTAAGTGAGTGAGTTGTGAATAATGTGTGGTACTGTCAAATCTTGAAGTGAAGATGTTACACTATTATGCTTAGTCTATTGCTTAGTCTATTTTAAATATTCTTGGTGTGATGAGTTAGGAGAATGATTTAAAAAGGTCGTGTTGTTGTAACGTATAGTTTGCTTACTCAAGGACGATCAATGGTTTAAGTGTGGGGTGTTGATGGTAGGCTATAATTACATATTTTAGTCGCTTATTATACTCTAATTTACTATACTTTAATTGAGTTTTAGCTTTAATCCTTGGTGTTTTTGCACTAATTGCATGTTTTATGCCTTGTAGGAGTGATTTTGAGTTATGTAGATGTTATGGAACGAATTTGAGATATTTGGAACTTTGAAGTGTGAGTCAAATTCCAAGGGATTAAGCCGGGATCGTGTTCAGGGGTCGAGGTTCAATTTTGTCAAAATTCAAGGAAGAAGCAACTGTTGAACAAATGCACTGGTGCGAGGCACTGTGTACCGCATAATGCGAGACATTAGTGTAGTTTTATGTCAGAAATTTTCAAAGTTCAGAAATTGGGTTTTTTATGGCCTGACAGAAAAAGGCACGGGGCTTGCAGATTTTCCTATTTCAGCTAGGAAAAAGAAATTTCATCTTGGCCTATCCCTACTTGGTATAAATACATGTAAAAATATTATGTTGATGACTTTTTGACATACTTTAGACCTAAGGAGAGCACGGAGCTGCCGTGGAGGCCGGAATTCACCAGATTCTATCTTTATTCCATCAAATTTAGTAATATTTATGTTTCTTTAGACCATGTCTTGTGGAGATAAACTTCGCGTTATAGGGTTGTGGTTGTCATGAATATTGAATTTTATTAATTATATTACAGTTAATTCCAGTTATCATCTTTGGTTGTTTCTCTAATTCTGTGCATAATTGCTTAATTGTTTGGCCAGCATTTGAATTCGATTTACTATTTATGCCATGCTTGGGAAAATCATGTTTAGATAAGAGTAGAATTAGAGAGAGTTTGTTTATGAACCCGTGGCTCGGAAAAAGATTTTGCGGTAAGGATAGGAATATACCTAATAGTCTTGCTTAGTTGAATATCATATCATAGTCTCTCTCTTTTTGACCCAAAATTCTCTTTTAATATTTTTTGGTTAAATTTCAAACTTTTATTTAACCAAGTGAAATACGTACATCCACCCGCTCATTTGACGCTAGAGTCAGGTCCTACAAAAATAGCCTATTTTGACACTTAAGTTCCACATCCGAAACTTGTTATCTATGTTAACATGGGTATCTATTTATCTTTTCTAAGACTCCTCTCCATTTACAGTAGCTCTCACCTTTGATGTGTAAATGTAATACAATATCTCTAACTATATCCCTACTTTCTCTTCTTGTCTGTTGAAATCTTCGAAGGTCTCTTTCCATCCATATTTGATATATTGCTACTGCAAATGCACTTCCCAGGATCTTCCTAAGTTCATTTTTGCTCTTTGTTCATGTAGTTAGCCATGCAGTTTCATCTTGCCATTTTGCTACTTGTCGATTTATTCCCAAGAGTTTTAGCAGCAGCTCCCATATAAACCTTGAATATGAACCTTCAAAGAACAAATGTTCACGAGTTTCCTCTGTATCAGTCATACATAATACATATTCCTTAGGCACTGTTATCCTGCATTTGCTTAGCCTGCCCACTGTTGCTAATCTCTAATGCAATGATATCCACAAAATAAACTGATGTCTAGGTAATATTCCTTATGTCAAGAGCAATATTTTCCAGTTGGCCTTTGGATATTGTGGCATAAATGAAGTATACGCTTTGTTGATTAGATACTTCCCCGTTACTGCATATAACTCCAGCTCCTTCACTCCAGTAGCTAGCCATCTCCTTGCTTCAAAAATTTTCCTTATCACCCAGCTAGCTTGTTTAGGAGTTTCCATATTTTCCAAATCCTTCTTCTTCATATAATGATGATGAATCCATAAAATCCATAACTTGTCCTTGTTTTGTGCAATTGCCCATAGTAGTTTGCCTATTGCTGCCTTGTACCATACAGAGAAGTTTATGACATTCAAGCCTCTTGCTGCTTTGGGTTTAAAAATCGTTTCCCATGCTATTGGTGCCTTCTTCTCTTGAATGCTTCTTTTCCATATAAAATTCCTACATATAGCAGTAACCATTTCATGTACTTGTTTTGGAATAAAAAAACACTTGTGCCCAATAACTTTGCGTTTCAAACAACACACTTTTGATCAACTGAACCCTTCCTACATATGACAAAAACCTAGCTGTCCAGCATCTAATTCTTCCTGCTATTCTGTCCACCAGTGCCATGCATTGGTTAATGTTGAGCTTCTTTGAGGATAATGGAACCACTAAGTATTTGAATGGTATTTCTCCAATGGCCAGCTTCAACTTTTGCAGAATTTCTTCTCTATACTGTGTAGATATTCCTGTGACATAGAGTGATCTCTTTTCCATATTTGCTTGTAAACCAGAGGCAGTCAAGAATTTCTCAGTTTTGTATACTTAGGATGATAATTGAAATCTGGATTTGAATCCAGTTGCTTCAGAGTCTTGTTCAAGTACTCCATCACCAAAACAAATAGATAAGGTGACATTGGATCACCTTGTCTTAGCCCCTTCTTTGCCTGAAACTTTGATGTCAAACCTCCATTAATCAACAGTGAATAAGAGACTGTACTTACACACTCCATAATAAGGTTGATCATTTTGTATGGGATACCCAGCTCCAACATTAGAGTTCTTAAGAAATTTCAGTCAATAGATTCATATGCCTTTTTTATATCTTCTTTTACTATACATCTTGGAGAGACTATTTTCTGGTTGTATCCTTTGATAAGTTCATAGGCCAGTAGGACATTGTCGAAAATGTTTCTTCCTTCTATGAAAGCCGACTGTGAAGGTCCCATCAAATAATCTATTACCAACTTTAGGATAGTAGTACAATTTATTTCTTTAAGCATCTTCCCTGTATCAAAAAATTCCAGTACTGCCTTTATGACATCTTCACCAATTACTTTCCAGTTTTCTTTAAAAAAAAACTCTGCTGGATATTCATCTATTCCTGGAGCTTTGTCACTTGATAATTCTTGAACTACCTTTAAAATCTCCTCTCTTGTTATAGGCACCATCATTTTTTGTTGTTGTGCTAGTGATAAATAGGGTGCATCTCTAGCTGTAGTAACATCAATTCTAATCATTACTGGGGTAACTTCACCTAACAGCTTTTTGAAGAACTGTATGAACTCCTGCTGGATCTGCTTTGGATCAGTCACTCTCATATTTTGTTCTGTACAAATAGAAGTGACTTTATTCCTTGCTTGCCTAGCCTTCAACTATGCATGGAAATATTTAGTGCTTGAGTCTCCATGTTTGATCCATATAGCTCTTTACTTCTGTCTTAAAATCTTCTCATATACTGCATCCCATTTTTCAATTAACATCATCACCTTCTTCTCTTGTTCAATGAGAGTTGGATTTAAATGATCATCATTTATATCCTATTGTATACCACTTTAACTCCTCCTTCAATTGTTTGAGTTTCACCCCCACTGATGAGTATTGTCTCTGAATCCCCCTAGTATGAATCTTCAATCGCTTTAGCTTTCTACATATTAATAGTCTATAAGGTTTCCTCATATTTATTTTGTGCACCTCTGAATTCAACAATATAGATGTATGATCAGAACATCCAGGGACTAGATATACTACTTCAATTCCTGCATACGTTCCAAACCAGTCTATATGACTATAGGTCATGTCCTCAGCCCCTCTCTTATTGCTCCATGAGTATTGTATCCCCTTTTTATTGATCTGTCCTACACCAATATCCTCAATGCACTGGTTGAAGTAAATTACTTCATTTTGATTAATAGGTGCCCCATTTATTCTATCCTCTACTGTCATTATACTATTGAAATCACCTAGAATTAACCAAGGACCTATTGTTACTCCATTTATACTCCTAAGTTGATCCCATATAGCTTTCTTATCAGCAATAGTATGTAGACCATGCACAAGTGTTAAGTAACTCTGAGAATCAGAGTTATTTTCTTGTATATGGCAATGAACTAGTTGTGATGATAATTGTAGTAAGTTTAGCTTCACTTCTGCTTATTTCAAACACACCCATATTCTGCCATTAGGTGCTTCAAAATAGTTGTCTATCACTTTCCATTCTCTTTTAAACTTCATCTGAATCTTTTTTGCTCTTCTTTGTTTCACTTAAGTCTCCAAACATCCTACCAAATCTACTTTATTCTTATTCAGGAATTCCTTGAACTCTCTCTGTTTAAAGGACTTATTGAGTCCTCTAATATTCCAAGTACTGAATATCATATTGGTGGAATGGTAGTTGGAGTAGGCCCTTTTGTGATCCCTTGTATGTGCTTATTGCTTTTAATCATGTCAGGTGGTTCGTTCTCCTGAATTCTCAATACTGCATACTTGTTTCTTCTTGTTAGCTCCTCAAGTTCAATAGCTGGTTATCCTTTTGTTTTAGATTTTCCATGATAAATATTAATATGTTTTCCTCTTTATTCAACCTGCATTTGGACCTCATGTATATTTTCTTGAGTATTCTCTTCTCCATTCTTTATCTCCTCAGCAAGTGGTGCTATGTTATCTTTATTATTATCTGATTTGGTTTTTCTCACCCAGTTCTGCTTTTTGTCCTTTTTCGTCTGTATCCCTAGTTGTGATTCCCGTTTTCATTCACCATTAGGATGCCCAAATCTGTTGCATTCTTGAGAGAACACTGGTTTCCATTCATATTCTATTGTTTGCACCCTAATTTTACCATCTGGTTGTTCTATGGTCAGCTCATCTGGTAATGATTGTGTTATATCCATCTTAATTAACACACGAGAATAAGATATTCTCTCACACTGTGCTGTTAATCTATCAGTTCATACAGGTTTCCCCAAGCAGCTAGCAATTCTTTCTAGATTTTTCTCTGCCCAACATTGGATAGGTAGTCCTGGAAAAGTGACCCACAGTGGCGTCACACGCATAGGCTCCTTGTCAATTTCAAAATTTGTCTCCCAGATCTTCAGAACCAGTGGTCTATTATTGAAAGTATAAGGTCTTTTTCCATAATCAATATTTTTCCTCAATTGATTCAAACCTAAATATGAAGTAACCATCATCATACATAAGAACCGTAGGAGTAGCTATTGAATTCCACACTCCATAGGCAAATTTCAACATCTCCTTGAAATTAGGGTTACCTCCCATAACATAGTCTATAAGAGCTTATACCCATTTTTTCCACTGCATTTCAATTTCTTTTGATTCAGCTTTACAACTTTAACTCCATCTCTCACTTCTGGTGGATAGAATTTCATTCGTAATCCCTGCTGCACTATTCTACTGCCTTTAACCACGTCTACCATAGTTCGTTTTTGTTTTCCAGATCCAGCAGAATAGGTTAATTTTTGTGTTGCTATAGCCATATTGTTCTCCATTACAGTTGTAGTTTCAGTATCCTTCGGTTGTGGTCCTTGCATGATCGTCGGTGCACTCCCCATTCCGATCATCCATTGTACCAATTGAATTGGAGCTAGCTGTTGTGTAGTCTCTGATTCCGTCGTAACCATTCGATTCGATGTTTTCTCAGTACTCTCCTCCGTCTGTGCTTGTTGAGAATCGCCTTTCCGAGCTGTTTTCCGACGAGTCATCGTTATCAGCGTACGCTCTTTTAAGTTATGTTGTAACTAAAGATGAGGAAGAATTACTGTATCATATTCGTTCATGATAGACTCAACATCATATGAATATAGGGTTGATATATTATGGATAAACTGATAGTATTGTGGGAACATGCTATTTATATAAACGATACGGTCAACTAGTAATCGTAGATTATTCGGATTAACAGGTGTAATTACGAACTCAATAGGATTGATAAACTGATCACAATCCTAGAATCTATATCTCCCTTGGTTCAGTGTTTAAATTGTGCAATAGTAGTTGTAATAAAAAAGTTAAACTTTTGATCATCTTGGATATTAAATTGATTTTAGTTTCCTTAGTTATCGATTAATCTAAGTTTATGTGGGTTCGATATCAGACTTTCGAGTTATTTTATTACTTGACGGCCAAATATACTTACGTGTACTTGGAAAACCAACTTACATACATATATACATACATACTTGCGAGCACTTGTTGCACAAATAAAAAGTCTATTTGGTGCACTGGACCATATTAAAGTCTTGTAGTTGTAGATTTTTTCTTCTTCTTCTTATTTTATCCACCGATGATTCTGCTTCGAGCATCCATGTCGTTAAAATTATGTGTCCTCCATCGTCGCTCTTCAATATATACCTAATATTACATGTCTTTAGACACAATACAAAAGCAAATTTTTTTTTTTAATTTATTATTGTTATTTCACTGATGAGAAATCAGATGAATGACTGACTTCTCGTCGGAAATAAGTTAGACAAAAAGTTTTAGAATTCCATCTAATGTATAGTTAGAGTCCAGAACAAAAAGGTTGTAAATTTTGACTCAAGATATAAAAATAGATGGAAAAAAGTGTTAAATACTCATATTATGTATCAGCTTACAATTTTTTTATTTGAACACCTCAACTTAACTATTTGCATATTACTCTTTCCGATCCAAAATAAGTGATTTTTTTTGGATGTTTTACAAAGATTAAGAAATTCACCTTTTAGCATTAATTAGAAATAGAATTGACCATATTAACTTTTACTATCTCACATAAACACTCCTAACACATATTCCAACACTATTTACTCCAAAGACAATTAAGGAATAAAATTATTAATTCATTCTTAAAATCTGAAAAATATCACTTATTTTGGACCACAAGAAAAAAGTCAAAAAAATTACTTATTTTGAACCGGAGAAAATAATAAATATCTCTGACTTATTTGAAGTGATGTAACTGACATGGTAATAAAGCATGCCAATCACATACAAAAAGCGCATGAATATAGATTTTTATTAAAATAAAATACTTAAATCAGAAATTGAAACTAAAAATAGAAAGGAAAGACAAAACAAAATAATTCTATCATCTCTCTCACGCCTCCCTTTTGTCCCTCCCCTTTCTTTTCTTTCTTTCCAACCCCCCCGCAACCTCCCCCTCCCAAAAAAAAATCCTAGCACCTTAATCCCTTCCTCGCCAGTTGTGTTTCCCCTTGCATTTGAAATGCCAGCCTTTCTTACCATCCACATATCCCTTTGTTTACAATGGTGGTGGCAGTAGTGATAGAAATTCATGTATATTGGGGTTGATTTTTGGAGTAAAAGTAGAGATGGCAGTAGGTAGGGTGGGCGGGGCGGGGNGGGGGGGGCGGGGCCCTGCCACAAATTCAACCCGCCCTGCCCGTCCCATTTAATAATTTTTTTTAACCCGGCCCGGCCTGTTTAGCTCCTTTTCTCTTTCTTTCTTTTCTTTTAAGTTTAGAACCGTAAATTATCCATGTGATTATAGTAAGAAAGAGGAATAACTTGAAAGCAACAAAATATGATTACCATGATAAATTTGGTAATGGTGTGGGGCTTTAGTTTGCATGTCGTAAAATTACTTTGTAAATTCTTTTCTAATGCTTGTCGTAAATTTTTAAATAATTTAGTAAATAGTTTACACCAAATGAAAAAAACTTTTTTTTTATGAGTGCAAGTCATATCTTTTATAGAGTTACTTATACTACAACTACTACTACTGTAATTTACCTGCTTCAACCAATGTATAAATATTTTTCATTATGGCATTATTGCTAAACAAATTGATATTTTATAAAACTATTATATTTGCTAGCATGCTAGTACTAATCAACAAGCGTTAGCAAGCTAATTTCTCAAATCCTAGAATTAAGTTCTCTTTATCACTTTTACACTTTTCATTATAACTAAATAATTTCACAATGGTATGGTACAACTGAATAGCTGAGACGAGAAAAATTGTATCATTTGATGCTTTTATAATGTGTAAATTTGTTGGGGAAAAAGATTCATGTTAAGTTGCTGGGTACTTTTTCTGAGTTTGCAGCTCGCTAAGGAATTCACAAAATAAAAATTTCATTCTCTATTAAAATTATTCTAATTTCTGAACATCATATTGATACCCATTTCTGACTCTTACATGCTCTAGCGAGAAAGAAAAGTAACAGAGAGGCAATAAAAGCAGAAGTAAAAACTAAAATATTACAGAAATATGCACACCCAAGTCAAGAATATTCCAGTTTGTTGTTTGTTTGGTTGTGCTTGCAGCAAAAATCCTGCCCCTACACCTTACACCTGCCTTGCCCCATTATTATTTTCTGCGCTGCCCATTAAGACTTTTGCCTTGCCCAGTCTCATTAAGATTTTGTCCTACCCGGCCCCGCCTCATTTACCATTCCCAAGTAAAAGAAATATATTTGAGGGTTAAAGCAATTTTTTTTTTGTTGAAATCACTAAATCAAATATTGCATTGGAGGATTTTGCCATTCTTGCTGACGCCGTGGAAATTGTTGACATTGAAATTTTATCAGTTGGAGTTGCTAAAGCTTGTTGTGGTTGATTTGGTATTTTTTTCTTTTCTGGTGATATGTCTAAATGTCTAATTAATATTTATAGTTGGAGCTTATGGCGGTGGTAGACAAAGTTGGTGGTTCTGGACCTTCTGGTGGTGATTTGGTTCACCATGAAATTGTTTTGATAGAGCTGGAGAAGAAGAGAAAGATAATGAATTTAAAATTTTCAGAAATTAATTTAAAAAATGGGACTCACTAATTATACATATCAAACAATAAAAGGCTTAGCATATGATGTGTAATCTTTGTTAGCGCAGTTGTGGTTCACCCTTTAGTGGAGGCATTTAAAATATGGGTTTTGATCAAGTAAATAAAAAATTATACGTTTCTTTATCGGATTGACAAACAAATGCAAGTTTAACCACCTCGTCCGAGGCCATTTTGCCTAATTCGTGCAACTTTAAAGTTTCAGTGAGATTCTAAATTCGGATCAGTATAAAGTAGTGTGGTCTCGAATATTGGATTAAATCAATGCAAAATACATAATTTATCCATTGAATTTACACCAAAATTCCTGTCACATACTTTTTTTTTACGGAAATTTTTTATACACTCAACCTTTCAAAAGTATGTTTAAAATATACTAATTTTATTATGTGTCACTCGCGTGTTATACACACATAAATGGCGAGTGGATAATTAAAATTTTATGTCTAAAGTCTCATTTTGGCGCCACTTTTCCAGCATTTTTATTTTTCTAAATTATTTTCTTTCTTTTTCAGAAAAAATTCTACAAGTCTTTTTCATCTTCTTCCAATTATTGCACGATCACCTTCTTCTACCACCGTACCACCAAATATTTTTGCCAAGAATTAAAGGAGGATAAAAAAAAAGTTTTACATAAAAAATAGTGAATCGTTGAATGACAGTGTCATGGGTGCGCTTGGTGGGTGGCTAAATTTGAAAGAAAAATTTATGGAGCTCTTCTATGTGTCGCGAGAATTTGTGGATACTGGATCCGTGAAGTTTCTTCCATTTCAGCCATTGAAGGGTTGAAATTTTTTGATTAATTCTTTTCTAGTCTTATTGTTGTTGGTGTAAATAGTTTGGTACTCAATATCAGTTAGGTCAAGTATGATAGAAATAACTTTGGGAAAATATTTAATTAGTAATGATGATAGAAATTTAATATCATCCTAATATTTTAAAAATTAAAACTAAAAAAAGAATGTTTCCTGGTTGATGCTGGTGCAGAAGTACTCACTTGGGAGGGCCAGCCATGGTGGTATAGCTTGGGGAAGATGAAGAAGATGAATATAATTGTAAATTCAAATATATTTTTTATTTAAAAAGTCAATAACACATGTTAAATTATTATTGGTGCGTAGCTACACTTGCAGAGAAAAAAAGGTCAAACACCGAATAGGTATGTCTTAGACACACTTTTAAAAAGTTGAGTGTGTAAAAGATTTTCTATGAAAAAAAGGTGTGTAACATAAATTTCAGCATAAGTTGGAAAGGTAAACTATGTATTTTACCTTAAATCAACTGAGTTGGATAACAAACTACAAATTATACACATGTTCCCCAACTAAACAAAAAACTTTCTGTTCCCATTCAAAAGCAAAATATATTAAAAATAAAAGAATTTAATAACTACATTAGGAATTGATGAAATAGTTAAACTCACCTTAGAATCTTTAAAAAAAAAAAAATAGAGTGGAAGGACTTCAATTAAAAAATTACTCCATCCAGTCCATAATAAGTGATCAATTTATTTTTTATTTTGGTTCAACATAAGTGTCTATTTATATAACTAAGTAAAAATTTAATTTATTTTTCCAATATTACCCTTATGTACCTATCCCTAAAAAATTATTTACTCCTCATATTTGAGAAGAAAAGTAAGGTCTACTATAACTATGGTGTCACATTTAATGAAGGGTAGTTTAGTCTTTTTTTTGGTAAATTTAAATATTATTAATTTCAAAGCAGCAAATTACAGAGTATATGGCTAACTCAGCCAGAATGAATCATTGCTATGTAACTCTTCTATACCCCCTCCCTCCCC